>SRPT01000107.1:0-55228 GCA_018360205.1 Claviceps digitariae
ATAGGAATAATAATATTATAAATATAATAATAAAGGCAATGCTAAATAAGGCTCTTAAGAGCTTTATTAATAATAATAAGATAAGAATTTAGGTAAAAGAATAGGTAAAAAGGGAAGTAGCTAATTAATAGAAATTAATTATAATAAATAAGGCTATAAAGGCTAAAGAATTTTTATATAATTAATTTAGTATAAAGCTAGCTAATTAGGGATATTCTTTTAAATTAAGGGATCTATATATATTAATAATAATACTCTCTATTTTTTATACATTTTTTTAGCCACTCTTTAGGTAATTTCTCTTTATTAAAAAAGAGAGAATTTGTAAGTATTAGAATTACCTTTAATAGCATAACCTTAGTAGAATAGTATAACCTTAGGAAGGCCTAATTTATAGATACTAATTAGGCGTATTGTATAATTAGACCTACTAATCCTAACGCTAGTGGAAAACTCTACATATAACGCTACCTTCCTTAGTCTAGCGTTTTAGCTTTATTATTATTAACACTAATACATTATATTTATAACCCTTTTTGCACTAGTGCTTTATTTATCATTTCATAACCTTTCTGAGGTTATACTAACAATTACTAAAGGTATTTCTAGCTTATATAATATTTATTAAAGCTATACTCTTAAGCTTTATATTAAAAGTCTTTTTCCTACTCTTTTTAATATAGTTAGGTATTTTCTTAGGATATAGCTTTTAGTAAAACTTAGGCTTATAGCTTTATTAGCTTACTTTAATAATATAATTATATTTTAATATAATTTTAGTTATAATAAATAAGGTTTTTTTTATTATAAAGTTAAACTTTTACTTTATTATAGGCTTATTAAACTTATAAGTAAAATACTTTAGTATTTCTTCCTTCTTTAATTTATTAGTAATATAGCCTTAAATTTTCTATATATTATATATATTAGGTATAAAGCCTTTAATAGTATAAAGTATTTATATAATCTATATAATATTAAGTAATTTTATAATATTAATAATTTACTACTAAATATTCTAGTAATAATTAAGCTAGGCTTTTATTATTAAGTAATTTACTTACTTTAATTAAAAAAAATATATTTAAAAGCTTAATAATTATAATATTAGCTTAAAAGCTATAGTTATTATAAATAAAAGCTATAAAGTCTATTATATAGCCTTTATAATTCTATTTTACTTTAAGGATATTTTTCTATATATATATAAATAGTATTTACTATACTAAGTATATTAATAAAGTATACTTTTAGTTAGTTTATACTAACTAAGGAATTATACCTTTAAAATGCCTAGTTAGGCTAAGAATATATATATATATCTTTATTAAGATTTTCTATTCTTTAAAATTTTTAAATCCCTTTAAAGGGGTTATTTATATAGCTTTTAAAATTATATTTTTTATACTAATTATTAAGTTAGTATTTTAACTTTAGTATACTATACTTAGTGCTAGATTTATAGTTTAATTAGTTATAATAGCTTTAATTTAAAAGCTTTAAAGTATTATAAAGTTAATTATATTAATTTACTATAATTTAGTATTTAATATTAAAAAATTATTAGTTTAGTTAAGTAGTAAGTTAATATAAATAGCTTATTACTTAGTTAAATTACTATATAGCCTATATCTTTATAAAAATTATAAAGCTAAAAATTAATAGGTTTATTATAAGTATTTTTTATACCTTAATAATAAAGAGAGAAAACTTTATAGAGTTTTACCTAATTATACCTTAGCTTAGTTAGTAAATATAGCTTTACTTTATAATTATTATATTTAATAATTTATAATTTCTTTATTTATTAAACTAATATTTAAGTAGTTTTAACTTATTAAAGTAATAGTTTTAGCTAGTAATTAAAAGAGTTATAGTAAAGGCCTCTTTTTTATAAAACTTAGTAATTAAGTCTTATAATATATATAGCTATAGTATTAATTATTATAATTAATAATTAATAATTTTTATATATAAATATAAAGGTAAAGGTTTAAATTCTATACTAAAGAGTTTTTTTATACTTTTTAGTATTAATTAAATTAATTAAAGTTATAAAAAACCTTAGTTATAATAATAAAAAAAAAATTTATAGCCTATAGGCTTATAAAAAAAGGGGTAAATATATAGTAAAGTAGCTATAAAAAATATAATAAATTAAGTTTAGCTTTTTATTAAAAAAATAAGTATACTAATATAGTAAAGTATAATAGAATAAAAAAGTATAATATTAAACATTAAAAAATCTAGAAAATAAAGGGCTTATAACCTATTATATTTAGTAATAGTGTATAATATATATTTTATTTAATAAAGGATACTCTAGCTACTTAAAATGTATATAGTAAGTATCTTAGGCGAGATACCTGAGATATAAGGCTAGATACTAGGGCACTACATCCGAGGGTTCCGATAAGGGGAACATCGGAAGGTCTGTAGTGCGCAACAATATGCTCTAATCAAGATGCGCTGTCGATATCACGTTGCCTCGGGGAAAAAATCCGGTGGGGCCACGGCCAAATGGAGACGCACGGGTGGGCCCATTGCGCAAGACACCTGAAGAATTGCTCCCGAGGTTCTGCCAGCCCTAAACTCCCTGAAACCTCCACTGGAGCTCAGCAAAGTTGCATCGCCAACCATCTCCAATAGCGTCCCTTCAGTGAGCTCGCAGCGCTCATGCCAGTGGTCGCTCACCCAACGGTACCTTCCTCAGTTCATGTCATGATTTTCTTCTTCGACTAAACCACATTGAGATTCTATTTATCATGCACGCGTCGGCGCGAGCGTGATTGGAGTCGGTGCCACTTTCCAAACGAGTCGATATCAACGCGTCTCTCATTGTTCTCTACTTGTCTCTTTCTTTCCCCTCCCATCAGCATCTGTCGGTTCGCAAACAACTACAGTAAGAACAATAACTTTCTCGATTTTCTCTTGCACCTGCTAGATTTTTGCTTTTACACACATTGCACAACTCGCATCTTGGCGTTACCTTCCTCTGCAGACAAGACTGTCCGTTTCGTTGCAGGCAAGCTTACTCAATTCCATCTATCCTCGTGTCTTCTGCGACTGCTCAGGTAGTTGCGATCATCAATACAAGATGACTCCTCGTCCCATCGGTTGGCTTTTCTCTTTTTCCGTTCTTCCTTCCCTAGCTTTAAGACGTTTGCTGCATTTCACTCAACAAACCTTGGATGCTGTATCGGACAGTCGCGAAGTCGACGGTCCGGGCTCTACTAGTGGCAGAGTCACAGACATCACTTCAGAAATTCTTGAGACCGAATGTCCTGGTAATCTTACAGGCCGCAATCATGATACCAGTCGAGACTTGGTGTTCGCCACTGTCAACGAGGGTGATGCGGTCGATTCGACTCCAGAGACTCTGTCTTCTCGAAGTTCTTACCCCTCTCAAGATGTCGCTGGAGCTCGCCTGGTCAATGAATCAGAGACTCTGGGACCTCAGAGACGTCCTCTTGATGCTACACGCACTTCTACGGTCAATGGCCACCTGATCAAATGCGCTAACCGACCACGCAACCCCAGACGACCTTGGCTCCCACGTTTTCCAAACATCAGGAGCCGACCACGTCTTCGGGCGTGCCAGATACCATCTGACGAGCCGATTCAACGGCCAAGGTCGAAAAGGATTCCGAAGCAAGCTTTTCTCATCGATACGACCTATCCAAGGCTTCAGAGTTCCGACCCAAAGCTAGAGGAGATTGAAAACGCCTTGCGCTCCGTGCGTTCACTACGACGACGACAAGTTATCACAAATCCCACACACCCCGCAATTCTTCGACCTGTTCCAAATAATGTGCCACTTTTTGTTGAGATCAATGCGATTTGCACAAAAAAGCGCCACGCAGAAGATCCCGAGGTTGATTTGGTTGCTGCATTGCACTGTAACCAGGACGAAAACCTCGCATCTTGTGTTACCATATCTCGTAGCCCAAATACTCCGAATTCCGAGCTTGAGTATCAAGCAAAAACTCAGGTTTGTAAACTATCTTTTTTTTGTTCTGTATTTCAGGATAGACTGACGGCCATTTGCAGCAGCACATGTTCGGGTTGCAGCCTGTGTCCAGGGGCATCACCGGGATGATGTCCAATATCTTCTCCACTTTGTCAGATCTCGGGGATAGGTTCCGTCGTTATCGTATGTCAATGTTTCCCCATTTCCTCCCGCAACCTTGGCTGCGGCTTCTCCAGCTGAGATTGCTAAACCTCGTCACAGTGTACAATCAGCCCTATGCTGTTTCTGAAACAAGGTCATATGTCACCGTGCCCAGGTCAAAGGAGCTTCACGTTGCTTGTAAACGACGCAAAATTGCATCGGCCGAATCTGACTTCGAATGGTTGGATCGTGATGGGCTCAATCTGCTTGTGTCGCGATATCATCACTTACGAGACTGTTTTCAGAGAACCTGCATTATTGTTCATCAGTGTCCTTCACGCGCATCACGCGCACGAATGAACAATATTCTTAGGCCGCTAGTTTCAGTTCTGGCAGACAACGACGACGATTACATAAAACTTGAGGCTGGTGTGGATGGATATGATCTATCTGCCTTATATTTGCTTCTTTGCGAGCGGATGTTTGCTTTCTTAGCTGGCGTATATGAGATTAGCAGCTTCATCAAAATCAAGGACAAACACGCCATAGTCCCTCGAACCTTCCACTATCCTATCAACAACGAGACTCTCCAAACAGTCATTCGAACCAAGAATTTCATGTCAGCTCCTGACCTGGTATCCGTCCTAAGAAAGATTTTGGCGAAGGGCGGCGATGCAGTGAGCAACTACCCTCTACCTATCGACATCATAGGGTATGTTACCTTGGACATGGCAGCTGTGGAACACAACATCATGATTCCCAGCTACATCAAGTTCAACTACTTCCATCAAAAGTTGATCGAAGAGTTCTTACCTCCGATTTTGAAGACCAAGTCATTTGATACTGTCCCGGGAACTTATCCCAAGGGGCCACTTCAAGCAATCCCGTCATCCGACGCCACTAGAGACACTGAGATTGACAGGCCTGAAACGGCGTCTGCGGACTCACAGTTGACACCACGCATCGCAGAGGCAGATCGGACCAAATGTGGATATCTGAAAGCTAGCATCCTCGCCGCCGAAATATCTGAACTCACATCCTCGGGTTTTCGAGCCAAGTTTCATGGTCAGGACGACACTTACAAACCCATCAAGGAATCATATATCACTGATTTTGTGGCAAAGCAACCCCTCAAAGACCATGAGATTCGGTCTGTGAGGTCGATATTGAAAGATCGCAAGGCGCCCAAGCGTCTGACAATGCGACTTGCTCCAAAGTCCGTACGCTTCACTGAAAGTACTCTTTCCCCAAGACAGCGGACCCACATGGGATTGGATGTGCCGAAATTACATCCTGCTAATGAACGATCGATCGACTTTGATCTTCCGGGTGGAAATGACATCGCTCAGAGAGATTATGCCGAGGAAGCATCTCAAATTGACCTTGATTCTTCAGTGCTCGAGCCTAGGCGATTTAGACATGATGCCAATGGCTTTAAATCTATTTTTCCCCGGAGCAGACCGTTCCTGCTTCAGAAGCGCGACAAAGACGAGATAGATCCATCTGCTGCGATCGACAAAATCCTATCTCTACCTTCGATTCAACAACTTGTTATTAGCGACGACACGAAAGCTGGTCTTGCACTAAAGAAAGAAAGAGTGGCCCAAAAGGCTGCTGAAGAAGCCGAGAGACGGGCTGAAGAGCGCATTCGGAAGGAACGTGAGGACAGACTCGCCAGATCCGGTGGTCTACGCATTCCAGATCAGCCACTCGTGTCACCTCTTAGTTCGGATTGGCTTTCTCGCGCACAAGCGACTCTGCGTGCAAGTGCTTCGACTACCTTAGCCACCACGGCAGAAGGTGTCGAATTGAGGCGACACGACTTCGCCAAGATTGTTCCACCCACCGAATGGCTCAATGACGAAATTGTTAATGGGTCTCTGAATTGGCTCGATCAGTCCATCAACATGGCTGCCGGCATCAAGGATACCAAAAAGAGCACACGCAAGTGTCTCGCTATGTCATCCTTTTTCTTCAAGCGTCTACAGGAACAAGGAGTCACCCGGACTCAGAGAACGCTTCGTCGCTATGGAGTGGAGAAGAAGAATCTACTCGACATCGATACAATTTTGCTTCCGATTTGTGAGCACTCACATTGGACACTCATCGTTGTTCGACCGAGCAAGAGAACTATAGCACACATGGACTCCTTAAATCCAACAGGATCGCGGCAGTATATCGACCTAGGTCTTGCATGGCTGAAGGATATGATGGAAGAAAAATATGTCGACAGCGAATGGAAAGTTGTGCTTCATGAGGCTCCCAAACAAACCAACGGGTATGATTGCGGTGTACATACAGTCACGAATGGCATGTGTCTTGCGTTGGGCCTCAATCCGATCGACAGTTACGCCGCCGAAGACATGCCGCGCCAGCGGCTCAGAATTGCATCCATGCTACTTAATGGAGGCTTCAAGGGAGACTTTGACCTTCGTCTTTATTAAGTCACCAACTCAGTACCGAAATCCCAGCATGCACCATTGCAAGTCTGGCTTGCGCACAAGTTGCGATCACACTCTTGTCATTCACTTTTGTTCAGTTTCGCTTTTCTGGAACTTCTTTGGTTTTTCCCTCCTATTTTTGCATTAGCGCGGCGTGGCTTCACATTTGTTCGTTCATACCAACGAAATTCGGAGGAGGAGGTTGTATTGTGTTATGTTGGGAGAAAGGTGTATCATGAGGTTTCGGAACGGAGTTAAAATTCACAGCTTTATTTGTAGGGAGAGGATTCGAAATTGTCGTTCACTAAGGGCTTGCACAGTTTAGAAACGGGTCGAGGTTCGAAGATGGAGAACTACGCGCGTGTCATCAGATGCTCGATCTTGAGACTAGCAACATGGCCTGTATTCGAGAGTGTTTATAATATAAATACTTGCTACCAACAGTTGTCTTTAGCCAGGACGGTCCTTGTGATGGTATTCCGGCAGTAATTAAGATGTGCTGTGCGAATTTTTTGCTCTCTACCACAGCTGTTGCAATCTTTACGGCAGAAGAAGAATAAGACCATGATTCAAAGGACTGTTGGTGAAGGACAAGTTTGACTCGGCCTAGATAAAGAATACCCACGCTACTCGTTGTACGATGGCGTGGGTGGCACGTATATGTTGTTCTAATGCGACCTAGAGGCTATATTGGTTTGGTTTGAAATGTCCAAAACGCCGAACGGGCAGAGATTTGCGATTGCAGATTGTGAGTAGAGCATTGTAGGCGCGATGGTGACATGCCATACCGACGTAACCGCCCAACCACCATTCGTCTGTCTATATATAGACTAAGCACAACCCCTATCCATCACGGAGTGAAATGCAAGGATTTGATAAATGGCATGAAATGACAGCCTTCCGCACTAAGAAGGAGAGGTAGGTAATACTAAGTCTGGCAAAGCATAAAAGCAGCTAGTGACAATTTGTTACGTGCTGGATACGGCACGTAAGACGTAGACGTCAGCGGAATCCGCGATGCATTATAAAGGTCATAAGAATAAGGAACACAAAAGTCACACTTGGGTGGTCAGTATGTAAGGTCAAAGATGATGTATTCGACGGAGTGTGCGCAGAATCCTGCCTTCTATGGGCGGTACCTGCAGACCGTAACACAATTAGAACTGAAGAAGGCTTGTTAGAGTTCCAGGCAGGGGCTAGAGATGGAATTAGAGGTACAGTGGGAGGAACAAAGTATCTGCAGTCTGCCACCTAGTTAATAGGCAAAAATAAAAAATAATGCATTAGCCCTAGTTATTTCTCCCTCTTCTTTTCTAGCTTCTTTACGACCCGTTTTCCCTCCTTTTCCCCTAAATATATAGCATTCCGTGTTTGTTTTCTAGGTATCTGTTTAACCTGACACAGTAACTAACTTGATATTTCAATTTTATAATTAAGTTTCTTATAAAACAAATTAAATAAATCTTATTATGTGGAGCTTATAACCCTCTAGCGCAGTAGTTACAAGCTATAGTAACTGTTGAAAATAACAGCTATTTTCAGGCCTCTTAGTCACTAATTAGGGCATATTATAGGGGACCTTTTAGGGCACCTTATAGTGGCTTTAGTTGACTGGCGCGTTGCGTTATGCGTTGCGTTGCGCGAGCCACAAGGCTGCGCGTTACGCGCTACAAGGCTATGCGCCAAGATACTATAGCTGCGTAGACCTACTTTTTAGGACTTTTCTACCTCTTTTTTAACCTTAGGTAGCTATACTATACTTAATATATTATTGCTATAGTCTATAGAGCTTAGTATAACTATATATATACTATAAAAGCTATAATTAAATTTCTAATTAAAGATTTAATATAAACTAACTAGCTATAAAGTAGCTAACTAAATAATTAATTAATAAAAGTTATAGAAAATATTATATAACCCTTAGGTTACTTACCCTATAGTATAACTTTAAATTAGATTTATAAAATAATAAGGAATTTCTAGAAAGTCTTATAACTAAATTCTTTATTGCTAAAATTAAGGCTTTTTAATAATATATTTAGCTAAAAATAACTTTTTTTTAGGTATATATTAAATTTTACTAAGTTAATAAAAGAAAAGGTATATTAATAGCTAATTTATATAGCTATAAGTTTATTTTTTTATTTTTTTATATAAATAAATTATATAGAAAATAAAAAGTAGCTTATAAACACTAGCTAGTAATATAGCTTTAATAATAGGGTTAAAGGGTATATAAGGGAGAAGACCCCTTTATAGCCTATAACTATATAGACTAACTAGCCTAGCTATTTATAATATAATATAATTTACTACTATAAATAAATAAATAAAAATCTAAGGAAAATTCTAGTAATTTCTATGCCTTAAAATTACTATATTTTATATACTAAAAGTTATATATTAAGCTTCTAATATTAAAAATAAGCCTATAGAGCAATCTATAGCGCTATATAAGGCTCCTATCCGCTGCTTACTAAGCCTTATTACCTTAGTATATAAAAGGTAAGATCCTCTATAAACTCTTTATTTTTAATAGGTTATAAGCCTAAAAGAGACTTTTTAGTATTTAAAAATTATAGAGAATTTAGTAGAAATACTAGAAAATTCCTAGAAAAATCACCTATTACTTTACAGTAAAGATTAAGTTAGAAGAGACTTAGAAGCTATTATTCCTTCTATAAAAATAGAATAAACTTACTATAAGAAGATTTCCCTTCTATAAAACAGGAAAATATAGCTAAAAGAAGATATTTTACTTCTATAAAAATTAAATTTATAAGAAATATAGTACTTTACTATATAATATTATAGAACTTCCTATTCTATAATAAGAATATTATAGAACTTTCTATTCTATAATAAAAGAATCTATAGAAGAACTCTCTTTTATAAAAAGAAATTATAGAAGCATTTTCCCTTCTATAAAATTATAGAATCTTCCTATACTCTATAAAAGAAATAGAAGTCTTTATCTCTATAAAAGAAAATATATAAAGATACTTTTCCTTCTATAAAAATAAAAAGAAAAGATATAAAGGTTTTTTTCTTCTATAAAGAGTTATAAAAATACACTGTTTTTATAATAAACTAATAGAAAATATACCTTCTATAAAAAAGACCTATAACTATCTTATTTTTAGGCATATTTTTTATAAATCTTTAATTTTTAGAAGTCCTTTCTTCTATAAATTACAATATTAGCTATAGATTAAGAACATCCTTAGCAGAGGGTTCTTACCTAAGAAGAGCTATAGGCTAATTCTATAAATTAATAAATAGCTAAAAATTAGAAGAATATTTTAGATATTTTATAGAAATTAGAAGCTTTAAGTAATTTTATTACTTTTAAGCCTAATATTATAGAGACCCCTTAAACCTCTATAAGCCTAAATACACCACTAGAAAATTCCTCTAATGCTAGCTAAGAAAATAAACCCTCTAAGATATTAAATTCCTATAATAAATTAGTTATTAAAGAATTTAATAAAAGGGTATATAGCTTTCTAGAAGCTTCTAGGCTAAAGGGACTAGAAAACTTTAATTAGTGGAAATAAGCACTAGCTATCTAATTTAGGGCTCTAGGAATATTAGAATTCCTAGATTACCCTATAGAGGCTATTAGTAAGCTTAGTAACCTAGATTAGGCTATAATTCTTATGCTTTTAAGAGATAGCTATATAGAAGGACCCTAGGCCGCTATAACTTAGTAAAAAAGCTCTATAGAAGCCTATAATTTACTTATAAGGCAGTATTCTTAAAGTACTAAGATATAAAGGGGCTCCCTATATTTACAATTTTATAGCCTAAATTTTTAGAGCTATAAAGAGTCCCTAGAAAATTTTAATGCTTTATTTAATAATTTACCAGCTAGATTATCTTTATTTAGCGTTTCTATAGAGCCTATAAATTAAGTAAATTAGTATTTATAAGCTTTAAAATTTACTTTTCCTTAGTAAGCAGAATAGCAACGTTTTTCTATAAGGACTAATAGAGCCCTAGGGACCCCTATAGGGGCACTAAATCTGCAATTTTTAATAGCAGATTTATTAGAGAAATAGCAAGATAAAAGCTCTATAGTAGCTAAAGCTTTAAATTATAAAGCTACTAGTAGCTCTAAAGATTTTATATATAGAGGTGCTAAAGAAAATAAGCCCTTTAATTCTTATAAAAATAAGAATAAAAAGAATAACCCTAAAGAAAATAAGGGAAATTCTAAAACCTCTTTTAAAAAGAAAGGCAAAAAAGGGCCTAATAATTCCTCTAAAAAGGCTAAGAATAAGGCCTAAGAGGGCTCTTTTATACTAGGTAATTTTAACCTTACTGCTAATAGCTCTATTAGCAGACCTAGCAGCCCTAGTGCTAGCAGTAAATCCACTGATTTTAGTGATAATTTTAGCAGTGTTTCTAGCACTAAAGAAGCTATAGAAGATAAAATATCTTCTAAGGCCTTTAATTTTAGCTATAATGCTATAAAAAATGCATTACTTTATAATATAGGCTCTATAGTGTATTTAATAAACTCTAAGGACTACTTTATAGATTTTATCCCCTATAAAAAGGGTGAATCTAAGCCTATATCTATTAGTGGGGAACCTATATATCCTAAGGGATATAGTAAAGCTAAATTCCTAGTGCTTTACTAGTAAAACCCTAATAAATACAGGCCTTTAGTCTTATAAAACACACTATATTTTCCGAATCTAGATATAAATATAGTTAGTAGACTAAAGCACTATTTATTAAGGGGCTGCATAATAAAAAATAGGTTATACTTACCTAATAGGTCTTATATTAGTCTTTTAAATGTTAAAAAACACGGTTTTTTCTTCTAGATAAAAGATAATAATATGCCCCTTTTAAAAGCCCCTAATAATAGTAATTGTTCTCACTATAATAGGCATTTTAGTTACTAGGCTAGCTACTCTATAGAAGTATAAATTCCTTAGAAAGAACCTTCTTAGGCTAGTGAAGCAGCTAAAATTAAAGATTTAGGGGATTTTAGTAACCTAGAAGTCCTAGAGCCCCCTAATCCTATAACCCCTTCTTCCCTAGAGCCTATAGCCCTAGGCTAGGCCCCTTCTTTAGTGGAAAAATCCACTAATTTATAGGGGGTTTTAGTGGACCTAGTTACTATATTTTTAGAGGCTATAGAGGGTCTAAAGGACTAAATTAGCTCTTTAGAACCCCTAAAAGGTCTGCTAGTGCCTTACTAAGAGGCCTATGGTTCTTAAGGGACCTAGCGAGGAGCTAAGGAAGAAGGCCTTATAGGGCCTAAAAAATAGCTTCTAGGAGACCCTTTAGGTGATTCTTTAGGGGATTCTAAGCCTAATTTATACTAGAATTTGCTAAAACTAGCTAGAATTTAGCATATTTAATTAGGGTATATAGGTCTTAACCTACTAAAGAAAACTAGCTTATTAGCTAAAGGAATACTAGATTTTTCTAGCATAAAAAATAAGGATTTTAACTGCTTAGCTTGTAACTAATCTAAGGCAGTTAGAAGACCTAGTAAAAATCTAATTTCTAATCCCCCTAGAGCTCTAGATAGACTAGAGGGGAATATAGTAAAAATAAGCCCCCTACCCTATAATAAGCAGTAAGTCTGCCTATTTTTAGTTAACTAAAAAACTAGATATAGGTAGGTTTTCTAGCTTCCTAATAAGGAGGGACCTACTGTTTTTATAGCTATAAAAAGCTTTTTTAAAGCCCTAAAAAACGAATTTAGAACCTACCCTAAATATCTTTACTTTAATAGGGGTAAAGAAATTAGTTCTATTTTATAAGACTAGTTAGCAAAAAAGGGAATAAAATTCACTACTTCTTCCCCTTATATTTATAAGTAAAATAGGCTAGTAGAGTGTTCTATTTAAGTTATTTTAGATAGATTATAGGCTACCCTATAGTGGTTTAGTTTACCCTTATTTTTATAGAATTATACTATTTTTTCTATAGTAAATATTATAAATCTAATGGTAAATTCCACTAAACTAGCTTACCTAGTATAATTATTAGCTAATAATTTTAATAGGGCTTTTAGCCTTAATTATAGCTCTTTTAGAGCTATAGGCTCTTATTATAAGGTCCTAATTTTATTAGAAAAAAGACCTAAAGCTTATAAGCTAGTATTTAGAATATTACCTAGAAGGCTAATTACTATAGAAGGTTCTAAGACCTATATAGTATATATCCCCTTTAAGAAGCTAGTTACTAAAACTAGCTTTATTAAAATTATAGAACTTATAGGCCTTATTTCTAGCAGCCTTCCTAGGTTATCTATAGGGGATAGCTCTTTAGAGACTAGCACTAACCTTTTTATAATTATAGAAGAACCCTCTAATTTTTTAAAGGGGGTGCCCTTTAAATCTACTTTAGAAAGTAATTCCTTAGAGGGGGAAAACTAACCTAAGGTTATTCTTAGTAATAAGAATTACCCTAGACCTAATTTAGACTACTCTATAGCTAATTAGATAGTTAATAAGCTAGCTAAGGTTCCTAGGGATTTAATTTTGCCTAATTTATTAGATAATTAGCCTGAAAAAATTAATAAAAATCCGGATTTTATAGATATTAATATAGGGGCTATGGTATAAGAAATCTGCTATAAGGCATAGCTAAAGGTAAAAGAAAATATACCTATTAGCAAGCCTAAGACCTAAAAGTAAGCTATAAATTCCCTAGAAAAAGAAAAATAGCTAAAAGCTATTTTTAGTGAATTTAAGTAACTTCTAAAGGTAAGGACTTTTAAATTTATAGGGATAGATAATATTCTTAATAGCTAAAAAGTCCTAAAAAATTGCTTAGTATTAAAAATAAAGAGGGATAAAGAAAATAATCCCCTAAAATATAAAGTATAGCTAGTTACTAAAGGTTTTATATAAATAAAAGGTCTAGATTATATAGATACCTTTGCTACTATTAGTATACCCCCTAGCTAGTGTATATTATTAGCTTTTATAGCCTAGAAAGATTAAGAAATAGAGTAAGTAGACTTTATAAGGGCTTTTCTTAATAGCTACCTTAAAGAGCTAATTTATATATAAATTCTAAAGGGATTTATAGAATTTATTAAGTAAAATCCATACTTAGCTAATTTAGCTAAAAAATTTAGCTATAAGGCTTTTAAAAAGCAAATAATTATCCTTAGAAAGACCCTTTATAGCCTAAAATAAAGCTTTAAGGAATAGTAATAAATGCTAATTAAAGTGCTTAAAAACCTAGGTTTTAGCCCCCTAATTTCTAACCTAGCTATTTTTAAGAACCTAGTAATAAAAACCTTTATAATTACTTATATTAATAATTGCCTTCTAATAGGCCCTAATTTATAATACATTAAAGAGCTTAAAAAGGCCTTATATAAGGCCTACCCTATAGAAGATAGGGGCCTTATAGAGTTTTTCCTAGGGGTATAAATTCAATAAGACTACAAAAATAAAGCCCTAAAAATACATTAAAAATAGTATATTTAGGAAGCTTTAGCTTATTTTAAGCTAGAAAATTATAAGGTAGTTAGAATTCTAATGCAGCCTAGTATCCTTAAAATTTAGCTTATTAAGTAGCTTTTTAATAAGGAAATTAAAGAATATTAAAGCATTATAGGGACTATTATATATTTAATGCTCCTTACTAGGCCTAACGTTACTTTTACCCTATAGTGGCTTTTAATAGCCCTAGCTAAGCCTTATTTAGAACACTTAAATATAGTAAAAAGCCTATTAAAGTACCTATTAGGTACCTAAAACTTAGCTATAATTTATAGAGGTCTTCCCTCTAAAAATAAAGCTAAAAATACTAAAAAAGCTAGCTATAGCTTAGTAGGGTTCTATAATAGTGATTTTATAGGTAATAAAAGCTCTTCTAAATCTACCTATATATATCTTTTTAAGCTAGCTAATAGGCCTATAAGCTAGAAGAGTAAAAAAGCTAGCACTATAGCTTTATTAACTATAGAAGCTAAATCTAATGCTATATATAAGACTTTCTATAAGCTTTAATAGCTAGAAGGAATTTTTAGGGAGCTAAAGTTACCTATAAAGCCCCCTATATAGATTTTTTATAATAACTAAGGCGCTATAAAAACTGCCTATAATCTAGCCCTATATAGCTAAACTAAGCATACCTTACTAAAATTCCACTATAATAGGCAGTAAGTCTTAGCTAGGCTAGCTAAAATTGCTTATCTAGATACTAAGAAAATGCCTACTAATAGCTTAACTAAGCCTCTAGCTATTCCGCTATATACTATTTTCTTAAAGCTTATAAAGCTTTAGCCCCTATAATTTTTGCTAAAAATTAATAATGCCTAGCTAAAGGCACTAAAATAACTATAAAAACACTAGAAAAATTAAAAATAATCACTAAAATAAGCTAAAAGCACCCTTCTATCTTTAATAAGGAATTACTTAATAAAACTATATATAACTATAGTAAAAAGTTATATATTTTATAAAGCTATTTTATAGGGCTAATTAAAATATATTTTATTTTTATTCTATAATTTTTATTAGATTTAATACGCATTTTTAATTAAATTTGCCACTCTTTTTTAAGTAAGTACTTTTTTAGAGAGGATATTAAAAATAATAGCTATTTTTAGGCCTCTTAGTTACTAATTAGGGCACATTATAGGGGACCTTTTAGGGTACCTTATAGTGGCTTTAGTTAACTAGCGTATTACATTATGCGTTACGTTATATAAGCCATAAGGCTACGTATTATACACTATAAGGCTATGCGCTAAGATGCTATAGCTATATAGACCCACTTTTTAGGACTTTTCTGCCTCTTTTTTAACCTTAGGTAGCTATACTATACCTAATATATTATTACTATAGTCTATAGAGCTTAGTGTAATTATATATATACTATAAAAGCTATAATTAAATTTCTAATTAAAGATTTAATATAAGCTAACTAGCTATAAGGTAGCTAACTAAATAATTAATTAATAAAAGTTATAGAAAATATTATATAACCCTTAGGTTACTTACCTTATAGTATAACTTTAAATTAAATTTATAAAATAATAAGGAATTTCTAGAAAGTCTTATAACTAAATTCTTTATTACTAGAATTAAGGCTTTTTAATAATATATTTAGCTAAAAATAACTTTTTTTTAAGTATATATTAAATTTTACTAAGTTAATAAAAGAAAAGGCATATTAGTAGCTAATTTATATAGCTATAAGTCTATTTTTTTATTTTTCTATATAAATAAATTATATAGAAAATAAAAAGTAGCTTATAAGCACTAGCTAGTAATATAGCTTTAATAATAGGGTTAGAGGGTATATAAAGGAGAAGACCCCCTTATAGCCTATAACTATATAGACTAACTAGCCTAGCTATTTATAATATAATGTAATTTGCTACTATAAATAAATAAATAAAAATCTAAGGAAAATTCTAGTAATTTCTATACCCTAGAATTACTATATTTTATATACTAGAAGTTATATATTAAGCTTCTAATATTAGAAATAGGCCTATAGAGCAATCTATAGCGCTGCATAAGGCTCCTATCCGCTGCTTACTAAGCCTCACTACCTTAGTACATAGAAGGCAAGATCCTCTGTAAACCCCTTATTTCTAATAGTAACTAATATATAGTACTAGTTATAGGTCTAAATTCTATATTAGGTATAGTTTTTTTAAAGTATTAATTAGCTAAGAAAAAATCATTAAATAAAAAAGATATTAAACGTAGCTTTTTTAGCTAATTAGTAGTTAACAGTTAGAAACCTACTTAGCTTAGCGAATGTACTAATATATAAAGTAGCTAGCTACAAAGCTATTAAATTAAACTATAAAATTTTTAATTAAAGCTATCCCTTTGGTGCTGAGAAGGCTACACCTTTATACCCCCCCCACTTTTCCTTAGTGGCTTATTAGAACAAAGTTAAGTAACCTATAGTAACTTCCTAAAATATCTCCTATAAAATTATTATATAATAAATTTAGAATACTACTTATAAAAATAAATTAGCCTTATTACTTCTAGTAGCACCTTTATTAGGATTTATCCTTATAAGGCTTATAATAACTAATAATTAAGGCCTTTAACTATAAAAATCCAGCGCTACTTACTAAGCTTACTAGCGATGCCCTTAATTAGCGAAAAAGGCATAATCTTTTATAATAAAGTTATGAGACTTATAATGTATCTCTTTGTAACTTATAGTATTATTAGGATTTATATTATAGTATAAATTAGTGTGCGTATAAGGTACCCTTAATGTAGATATTTTTATTAGTAGATAAAGCGGGTTAGTATGAAAATGTAGCCTTCTTAGCACTAAAGGGAGAAGGTTATATAACCTAAGTAATACTTATCATTTATTTTTAGTAGTACTAGTTACTATTTTAGCTAATAAAGTAATATCTAATTATAATTTAACTTTATTTAAAATAAACTAGCTTTAATATAAACTTAATATTATATATAGATTTTCCTCTTTACACTAGGGATTTTTCGATATATTTATTAGGAACTATTATCTAGCACCCTGGCTTTAATAACTTGACATCCCTGTTATAGCACGGATATAGCATAGATATGCAATACTAGCTAACTCTAGTAATATATATAGTAACTTAAGTAATTATTATTTACTCTATATATATTTCTAAATATCTACATATAGAGCTTACTATAATTAAGGCTATAATTAATAAAATAGCATAAAATTTATGCATAATAAAGTTAAATATAAGTCATATATAGAGTACTATAGGGCGCTAACTTTATACTATCTAAGGACCCTATACTTTAGTGTTTATTCTATTTTCCACTGCTCTTACTTCTAAGGCCTCTTTTTCGTTGCTGCTTCTAAGACCTCTTCTTTACTACTTATAGGGGCTTTAGAAAATTAGCAGACATAAACGGCTTTTATAATAGCCTTCAAGATATAGAATAATTTATTATATTGATATATATAGTGTGTTGGAGGTATAGGTGCCCTAGAGAAAATTGCTTATTTACACGAAGGTTACAAATATAGGGGAAAGAGGGGCTATAATATCTAAAAAAGCCCTAGAAAAAAAGTTATTTAACTAATTAAAAAAGTATATATAAATAGGTAGTTTCTACTTATATAAATACTTCTAATAAGCATTATTATTAGTATAGCTAGTGTTATACTATTTAATTAAAGTACTTTTTATATATAACTTTTAACTTATAATATTTTAGTTCTTTTTTATTTAAATAATTAAAATTCTCTAAATTAAAGTATTTATTTATATTTATTTTATTATTTACTATTTCATTAGAATTACTACTATTTAATTATTCACCTCCTTCTTAACTTTTACTGTAGGTTATTATTATAAAAAAACCTAATATTTTCTACTCTTTCTTAAGATTTATATAATTTCTTTCTTAGTGTGTAGCTAATCTTTTAGGGTGGTTGTTCCTAGCTAACACAATAGCATTATAAGAAAGTTATGTTTTAATCTATTTTAGTTTATAGCAAAATTTATAGGCAGGCAAGATACTAGCAATGTCACTCTTCTAGCTACAACGGGGGTGCCGAGTTATTAAAACCAGGGTGCCAGATAATAGTTCCCTATTTATTGGAATATATAGTACTAAACATTAGAGCCTATATAGCGTAACTAGCGTAAATAATAATAATAATAATAATAATAATAGTACAGTAATAGCTTATTTATATATACTAAATAAGTAAGAAAAAGTAAAAAGGCCAAACTTATTTTTGTATTAACTGTAGCAACTACCTAGTAGGTAATAAATATTGTGAGAACCCTACTTTCTTCGACTTCGACACCCCGCCAACACCTCTGGGAACCATCGCTGGATTTAAAACAGAAACAGCCATCAGAGACGATAGCGTTCACAGTCTCTGAATATCGACGTCTCGCCATCAGCCCGAAACAGACTTATTTAGTGCAGGTAAGATAGTCCTAATGTGGTCGGCCTGGTGCAAATTTTGCGATTAGCCAGCCATGCAGCAAGTACTTTATTATAATAGCCACTAATACTAGCCAAAAGGATAAACCACGGAATAGTGGTGTGTTTTCATTGATCAAGGAATTGCCGGTATTCCATCTTTCGGCGCCCCTTTCAAAAATTTCTCATTTACAATGTCAGAACCTCTTTTTGGAGTCGTCCCCGTTGGTCAACAGCTTATAGTGGAACCTACATCAACCCCTTCACCAACGTCATTTCTTTATGCGCTCCCGGCTGCCTCATCGTTCTCTCATATAATGGTGTTCATATTGCCGAACGTCTCACTTCAAGAAGGCAATGCAGCGGGGATTTACATAGGCACGGTGAGGGATGTCGCTAGCGCAGCTCATTCAGGAGAGACTCCTCAATTCAAATTTCTTGGGGGTGTTGGGGCTGGAAAGGATAGTGCATTGTTCAAGGTCTCCCCGAATTCAGCAGGATCAGATGGCGATGGTTTGGTACTCGGAATATCTATCGAGTCCGCTGATTCAGTCAGGCAAAAAATGCAGGAACTGGCTATTGTGAAGACAAATACACAGGCAGCCAATTATATTGAAAATCAGCTTTCAACCTCCAAACTAGCACAGCGTATCATACAGAATGCGTTTAATTTCTTAGCAAGCTTTAGCGGCACGGCTGGCCCCGGCGGCATTGAGGTTGTTCCACTCAAAGCTTTCGAGGAGTGGTGGCGGAAATTTGAGGCACGGGTTCGTGCCGACCCAGGCTTTCTTGACAGACAGAGAGACTGAATATCAAGGATCTGATCCTCCTAGACATGCCATTTTTTGGTATGAATGACCATGGGGAATCTTATTTTGTATGTCATTTGCTATTCGAGACTGTTGGTATACTTCAACACTCATCATAAACGACACTTACCAGCCATAGCCAATATTGTCGTTTTTACTATTTACAAAAAAAAAAAAAAAAGCCCGCTCTCAGGTGGGCTTTCCGAAGTATCGGCCTGGAACTGTGTGTCTACTTTCACAATGGGAAGCTGCAGTTTAACACTTACGGATAGCATCTCAATATAGCATGGAAAAGCTGTTTGTGCTAGTGCTCATATTATGCTTAGTCGCAAGTCTTTAGTTCGAAAAAAGTAGTACTTGGGCGAATAGGGACATACATACAAGTCCGGAGAGAACTAGAAATCTACAGCATCAGAGCCAAGCAGCAGCTAGTAAGATAATAAGACGATATATTAGTTGCAAACATGAGTCGATACGATGACTCACGTGTCCTGCAGAGGAGCCATAAACGGACTTTTTAAACGAGTCGGACTGCCTGCTCTGCTTCTCCTCCCAGCATTCAACATCTGCAAATTGGTTGAAAGACGTTCTCGACTTTCAGTTCGAACCACCAATCCGGCTCTATCCATCATAGAGGGCACACTGCCTTGGTCAAACCGTAGGTTTGTCTTCGTGTTCACTCCACCACAACTTGTGTTGCCATGCAATCCCTCACTGTCGGCAGAGCAATCCAAGTCATCAGAGGCGTCAAGTTCATAGTCGGCGGTATCCCCTTCCTCCAGGACTCGTTCGTAGTTTGCGCGACCAAAGACTCTGCCAATCAAGGTTTCCCTTCGCCTGGATTGACGTCCCCATTGGCGTCGCCAGTGCATGATATTTTGAGAAATTGTGCGTCTTCGATCGGGTCTTTGAAAAATGTATGCTAATAAGACAATGACTATCACCATCAAGATGAAAACAATGTAAATGATTTGGTCAAAAGATGAGGCACCCTGGTGGACATCAAAACTTTGATTTTCGGACAAGAACTCTGCAGATAAAGGTGTTGACCCTGCGTGTTCGAAGTCAGGCGGTATCTCTGCTGCGATATTGCTGCCAAACCCAACAGGCAGTTTGGATGCAACCGGTAATATTTGTCCCGCGGCGTAGAGAACCATTTTTCCTAACGTCCAACTCACTTCTACGCCTCGGACCGTGTCAACAGGCTGAAATGAATCCAAAAACTCTTCTTTCGGGATATCCTGTTTGGATCCCGCTGTTGCACTGATATTGGATAGTGTTTTTGACTCTGGCCCCAGTCTGGGAATTCCTATGCCTTCGTAGAGAACGTTGATCAGCCATGAAGCCTTGAAGCAGGCATCTACAGCGTCTTCTATCCCTTTCTTCGGATTTTTGTTTCGATGGAGTATTTCACTCTGTATGGTCTCCCACTCTCGGCCACAGAAATCAATGACTTTGTGCTGAAATGTAGCCAGGTCGTACGCTTCCCTGCCCTTCCCGAAAACACCGTGAGTAACATGCCAATATTCAGACACGCCAAGAAAGTGATTGACTTCGAAATCAATAGCTGGAGCGTGTTTTCCATCCAACAGACACGGATAGTCTTCACATGGTTTATCCTTTCCCAGAAGCGGATAAGTCTTCCTCAAACACTCATCGAAAATGCCAGTGCCTAACAGAGTGCATCCGTTGTTGAAGGTTTGATCAGCCGATAATTTCTTTGCAGCCGGAATTCGCAGTCCCTTCGGTGTACAAGGATCGGGAATCTCCTTAGCAGTATCACCATAACTCTCCACCAACGTCTGAACGAAGCGCGATCGGGCTTTGTTGGCACCAAAGCCTAACCATGTGGCACTATATATCTGAAATTCAGACGAAGAGCCATCCAAATGCCGCAAGCGAATCAATTTCAAATCGGTCGCGTGCCGCTCAGCTTCTGTCGCGTTTGGGGCAAAGGCGATCTGCGCCGATGCCCCTCCCATGTCAAGAAAGCCATACGTATGGTGCCCTTTCCCATGCGAGTGCTCTTCAGGTCGATCGAGGCCACCTAAAAGATAGTTGGTCGCGATCCAACCATAGATTCCTTCCGTTTCGCCAGCAATGACCTGAACTTGCTCCTTACAACTGGAAAGGTGAAAATTTGTATTGGCTTTAAGGTATGCACAAACCTGCCGGAGTAGCGATAGTTGTCGAGATTGTGAAAGAAATCTAACACCTGCTGTAGCCATCAAATAGATCGGCGTGGCCTTAATCTTGTGACTAGGTATCTCATCGAGGGCTGCATCTATAAGTGGCTGGAGATGATCGCGACCAACCAGCGTAGGGTCGTCGGCAAACGTGGCTATGCCAGGGTGTATTTTTTTACTTTTCTTCAACTTCACATTTGGGAGTTTTCTTAAATCCACCGGAGATAAATTTTCGCTAGCTGCTATCGGATGTTTCCATTTGTAGACGTAGATGCGGGTTCCAGACGAACCTGCGTCGAGGATGACTCCATATTGTGCTAATGAGGCACCATTAGTTGCCACTGACTCGCGACGAGAACACTGAACGACGACAACACAAAGTTGCAGGTTGGCTTATCTTACAGTGCTTGCCCATTGGGTCATGATTATGTGAGACCGCGCCACTCACGACAACTTCGTTCGCACCGGGAGCCTTGAAATACGCTGCGAACGGATTTCCTTTCGATGACAAAAGTTGTTTAAAGCTGCTCACGAGTTACAGACAGGGGTGGCTTCGCAATCAGTATTCGGTTTGGGTTATCTTTTCTTATGGTGACAAAGCAACGTTGGGATTAAAATCAAATGCTGCACGGGCGAAGAGACCATGACGAATTCTGGTGCACGTAGCGCATAAGCAGAACTAAGTTCATGCGCGGATTATACTAATGATATGCTAGCTGAGCCTAGAGCTTTATACTTAATAATGTATATTTTTGTTTTAAAATAATGAATTACTAACTTAGAATACTTCTTAGAATATTGGATAATTTGCTTATTTATTTATATACACTTATAAAGTTATAAATATAAATAAATAATTTTATAATAAATATTAATAATTAAGAAGTCTTTAAAAACTATAGTAAAGCCTAGGTAATAATAGCTTAATACTATTGTTGTCAACTTAACTAATATAAGGCTTATAGTACTACTTTTTACTCTATGTAATTATTGATTAATTAATTAATTTATTACGCTAACAGCCTTAGTAATTTTTATATAAAGATATATCTAGTACTCTACTCCTTATAGTCTTATTTAGTTATAGAAAATCCTTTTTTAAGTTACTAATTAGCTATATATATTATTTTATTACTTAAATAATATTTCTACTAATTAGTAGTTACCTAATAAAATATAAAATCTAAGAATTATAGGTCTAATTTCCTTCTATATAAAGCTAGTTGAATAATCATTATTACGTGCTAGAATATAGCAAGTAAGCGTAGGCATTAGCGGCATTTATAATGAGTTCTAAAAGTAATAAACGTAAAGAATATATAAGTTATTATTAAGTATTTATATATATATAAATAAAAAGGTTATTATTACATAGTAGAACAGGTTATAGGATTCTTCCCTATAAAGGAAGAATCCCACTCCTAGATAGAGGAAGACAACTTTAACCTTACATACACTTAACCACCTAACTATGACTTGTGTGTTCTTTACTTTATGACCTTACGACGTTCTACGCATATTGCGTAGAACCTAACAACTTACGTGTGGTATTCAGCACGTAACAGTTATTTTATTTAGTAAAGAATCCATAGAATTCTCCCTTTTATATACAGTCTTTTAGGGACTGTAACAATTACACCTTAGCTACTCAATACCTAAATTCTCTACTTTTTACACTCTATAACCTTATAATACCTATTAATTTATAGTAATTGTAGCTATAACTAGCTCTATACCTAAAGAGCTAGGGGGTACTACTACCTATTTATATAATATAGTAGTAGCTAATCTATACTACTTAATAAGCTTAAATGAGTAAGGGGACTTTATTTACTATAATTCTTGCTTATTAAGCTACTAATTAGCTACAAAAGCTACCTTACGTTTTTAGCTAATTAGGGTTTGAGTTTATTTTCTACTAAACTAGCGTTTTAAATAGGTTTTAAACCTATAAGCTTTATATAATTCTTACTTATATAAGAAAAGTATTAGAGTTTACTATAGCACTTAAACTAGTGCGCCACAGAACTATATATAATTATACTTTATAGTAACTTTTATTCATAAAGCTAGTATATAGTATAATGATTTTCATATTAATAAATACCTATAAAGCTACTATACCGTTATATTAATAGTAATATATGTAATATATAGATTTTTCTGTCTATACTAGTGTGATGGATTCGAGCTATAGGCTTAGATTATAGAGGAAGGTAGGAAGTTGCTAGGTATGTATATATATATATATATATCTCTATAGAGTATAGGCTTAAGTAATACCTATATATATAAGTAAAGTAAAGTTATATATAACTATATTCTTTTTCTTTCCTTAAAAATAATAATAATATTATTAATACTAAATTATAAATACCTTTAGGCTAATTTATAATATTTATTATTTTTTCTTACTTTTATATAGATTTTAAATTAGTATTAGTTTAAGCCTTAATAAAATAGAAAATATAAAAAAGAATACTATAAAAAAGGGTTTAGTGTATTTATATAGTCTCTTTATATAATAAAAAGAGAAGCTTATATAATTATAATAAGTACTTTAAAATAATAATAAATAATAAATAAAAATACTAGCTATTAATTCTAATTTTAAAACTATAATAAATAAGCTATAATAAAAACTACTTTTAATTAAAAGCCTTTATAATAAAATTTATATATTCTTTAAGGTATAGTAAAGCTTTATATTTTATAAATTAATTATAAATTAAAACTTTATTAATTTAAATTATAATTAATAAGTCTTTATATATTAATACTTAGCGCTATAAATTTAGTTTTATATAGTATTATTCTTTAAATAAAGTACCTTAATATAATATAACCTTTAATAGCTTTTTAATTACCTTAGTAAGCTTTATTTAGACCTTTATTATTAAAAATATATAATCTTTAAGTTAAATTAGCTTTATTAATAAAAATATAAAAGGTTTAGTAACTTTTATATTTAATTTAAATAAAAGCTTACTTTTACTAAGGGGCTAAATTAAGCTAACCTTATTAAACTTATTAAGCTTTAAATAGCTTTATATTAAAATATATAAAATATATATATTAGCTATAAAGTCTTTTATACTAATTATAATACTATAGTTATTAAATATTATAGTATTACTTTTAATATAAATTCTTACTAAATAAAGGTTAAGTTATATAATAGCTATTACTCTAGCTATTTATATAACTAAAATAGTAATATAATAATAATAAATATAAATACTATAGGTTTTAACTTAAACTCTAAAAAATAGTAGTAAAACTAATAGCTTAATATTATTAATATAAATATAGCTTAGGCCTTATAAATCCTTTAAACTATATACTATAAAAGATAAAATAATAAGTAATGCCTATAGTATAGTTTTTTTATATATTAAATTATTAATTATAAGTTATATTTTATACTATAGCTATAAATAAAAGTAAGTATTTACTTTTATAATATTAAAAACCTTAGCTTAGCTATAAAAAAAGAAAAATTAAAGCTAAAAAAAGGTAATTTTTTAGCTTAAGTTTTAATAAAAAGGTATTTAATAGTATATTATATTTACTATACTACTTATTAAATATAAAATATAAAGATTATAAAGAGATTAAATTAAATATAAAGATATTACCTTTTTTTTTACCTTTTATTTATAATAATTAAACTTTTTTTAAAGCTTAAGTAAATAGTAATTATAATAGTTTTATAGCTATAAATAAATAAATTATTTAAAAGTTAAGCTTAAAATAGTTTTTATTACTTTAGCTATATAGAATTATAATAACTATAGTAGTTTTAGCTTATTATAAAGTAGGGTTTATATTAAGGCCTTAGGTTACTTACTTAATTTAGTTTTAAGCTAATATTAATAGTTAGTCCTTTTTAATTATAATTTATATTATACCTAGCCTTACCTATAACTATATTTTTAATATACTATAGCTAGTATAAAATAAAATTAAGTTATACTTAGTATAAAACTAAATAATAGTTTATTTTTAAAAGAGATTAATTATATAACTATTAAGTATATATTAATTAAACTACTTTACTACTATAGTACTAGGTTTAGTTTATATAGTAATAGTTTATTAGGCTACTAAAATAGGTATTAATAACTAATTTTTATTAATTAACTTATAGAAAATTATAAGTATTTTTAGTATAGCTTTTAAAGTTAATAAAAAAGGGCTACTTATAGCCTTATTACTAAAGGAATTAAGGGACTTTACTAGGTTATTTTAAAAGGAAAAAGCTAATACTCTTTTTTTATATTAAGGGTAGGCTAATTATTATATTTACCTTTATTATAATTTAAATAGTATAATTCTAAACCTACCTTAAGCACTACTATATAATATACCTTAGGACTAGTTATTAAAGATATAAAAGTAAATTATAAACTTTATAAATAAAAAATAAATTTAAGCTTTTTCTTTTTTAGCTATAGCCTTAATACTTTTAGTAAAGAAAGCTAGGGAGGCTAGCTAGTAATTCTATATAAATTACTAAGCCTTTAATAAGGTTATAAATTAGAACTACTACTTATTACCTTTAATAAAAAAAACCCTTTACTCTTTAGTAGGGTTTTAATAGTTTATTAAATTAAATATTTAATTAGTATTTTACTAGATTTATATAGTAAAGGGTAATAAATATTTAATAGCTTTTTAAATTTAATTTAGGTTATTTAAATAGTTAGTTTATTTATTTAAGCTAGTAAATATACTAACTACCTTTTAATAATATATTAATAATACTTTAAAGAATATATTAAAGTTATATACTATAGCCTATTTAAATAATATATTAATATATATAAAGAGGTTATATAAGGACTATATATACTATATTTAGTAAATTCTAAAGTAGCTTTATAGTATAAGCCTTTACTTAAATATTAAAAAGTATACCTTTATAGTAATAAAGGTAAAATACTTAGGTTTTATAGTTAAAGCTAGGTAAGTAGTCTAATTAAATTCTAAGAAAGTTACTATAATTTAAAATTAAAAAGCCTTAACTTAGGCTTAAAAGGTATATAGTTTTTTAAGGTTTATAAATTTTTACTATAATTTTATTTCTAACTTTTTAAAGCTTATAAGGCCTCTCCTTATATTAATAAAGAAAGAGGCACTATTTATTTAGTTAAAGGCCTATATAATTACCTTTATATAGCTAAAGTTAGTATTTATTTTATATTTAGTTTTAGCCTAATAAGACTTAGATTATAATATAGTTTTAAAGATAAACTATTTAGGTAAGGTATTAAGGGGTTACCTCTTTTAATATAATAATAATAATATTCTTTACTTTATAGCTTATTATTTTACTTACCTATCCCTAGCTTAGTAGAATTATATAATTTATAATAAGGAGCTTTTTAGCATTATTTTATACCTTAAGGCTTAGTTTATAAAATTATATAATATTACTTACCTTTTTACTATTTATATAAATTATAAGAATTTAAAGTACTTTACTACTCCCTAGAAAATATTAAAAAGGTAAGCTTAATAAGCTAAAATACTATTACTTTTTTACTTTTACTTTTAGTATTACTTTAGCACTTAAGTAGCTTATTTTAATACTCTTTCTTAGTAAAATTAAAATAGTAGGGAATATATAGTGCTTCTTTAGTAGTTTATAGAATCCCTTAGTATAATATATATAGCTATAAGTTTAATTATAAAGAATAATAAAAAAAGAATAAGCTAAAGAATAATAAGCTTACTTAGCCTAAGCTAAGTATAACCTTATTTTTACTTATTACTAGCTTAGCTTATATACTATTAATAAGCTACTTACTCTTTATAAATAAATACTTATAGAGTCTATAGAATTAATCCTTTTAAAGTAATATTACTTATTAGCTTAAGTTAAAAGCTATTTAAGCTAAGGCTTAATACTTTTTAATAAATATAGAAATATAATATTAAGTAATAAACTATATACTAAGTGCTTATAAAGCCCTTTAGTTTTAAAGCTAGCTTTAAGTCCCTAAGTTTAAGCCCTTAATAACTATACTTATTTAGTATATATATAGTATATCTCTCTTAAGGTATTTAGATTAAAATACTATATTCTAAGCCTTATTATAAAACTTTTACTAGAATAGTATATTTTTAAATATAGCTTATTTTATATAGAATTATTACTATATTAAGGGGTAAAAAAGTAAATAACTTTAATAAGAATTACTAAGGCTAATTTTAGCTTTAAATTAGTATTAGTTTTAAATCTTAGTAGATTTTATAATAAACCTTTCTATAGCTAATAAGAATTCTCCTTAGTATATTATAATAATTATTAATAGATTATTTATATTTATTTAGATTAAAGCTATAAATAATATAATAGCTAAGGTATATATAGATTAGTTTAAGTCCTATTAATAGTAGTTTTATAGGTTTCCTTATAAAATTATTTTTAATTATAGCTTTAATTAGGTTAAGTAGTTTTAGTTTACTTTATATAAGCTTATTAGTATAAAATAACTATTATTTACTACTTACTACCTTTAAATAAATAATAATATAAAAAGGGTAAATTAAAAGGTATAAGTAGTACTTTAGGTTATAGTAGGATTCTTTTAATTAAACTAGCTAGCTTATTTACTAGCTTATTAAGTTATACTTAATAACTATATATTCTTTATTATAGGGATTAGTATATTTTAGGCCTTATATAGTTTTAATATAGACTTAATTTAGTATACTATAATAGAGATATAAAGTAATATATTTTTAAAAGAATAAGCTATAGCCTTTTTAAACTAGCTTTAAAAGAGCACTTTATTTATATAAGTAGCTATTAATTTTACTTAGTAATATTAGTAAAATATAATAAATAAGTTATATTACTTAGCTAAATATTTCTAGATAGGTAATATAGTATAGCTTAGCCTTTAGAATATTAAAACTAATTAGCTAAGCTATAAGTTAAACTAAGTAATAGCTAAGTATAAAGTAATAATAACTCTAACCTTTTTAATTATTTATTTAAATATTTCTTAAGGTATATACCCTATTCTTTATATAGACTTAGTAGAAAGAGTAGCTACTAACTTATTTTTATTTTAAACTCTAGAAAATTTCTACCTTAGCTTTTACTTAAACTTAATAAAAAAAAACCCTAACTTAATAAAATATAAAGTAAAAAATATTTTAATAGTAAAAAATATATAAAGCTAGGGCTAATACTAAGATATTTTAATAAAATAATAAAGCTATATTTAATCTATATAAAAGCTACTTAAAAACTTTTAAAATACTAAAGTATTAGTATAATTTAAAGCTCTAAATAGTAATATATTAATAAATAATAGCTTTAAAGTAAGGTATTTCTTAGTATAATTTAAAACTAAATTTAATACTATTTTTAATATTAGGCTTTTATATAATACTATTAATAATTCCTTTTTTAGTTTCTTTATTAAGGTTATTATAATTTTCTTTATCTCTTTTCTTTAAAGCTTAAATTAGTTTTAACTAGTATTTAATTTTAATTCTCTTCTTTCTTTATATATAACCTTAGTATAGTATTACTTAAAGAAAGATTAGCTATAAATATTAAACCTTATTTAGTTATAACCTAGGCTTTTTTTATAGGTAATAATAATAAAAGTAAACTTACTTTAAAGAATAATTTAGACTTTAAATTAAAGGAAATTAAAATTTTAATTAGTATAGGCTAAGTAGTTTTTAAACTAAATAAGGGAGTTAATATAGAGTAAAATAAGCACTAAGGGTAGTAATTAGTTTTATTATAATATTTATTATAATAATAATACTATTAATCCTTAAAGTTATTAAAAATAAAGTTCTTTAGATTTTATAATAAAATAAAGGGTATATAAATAGAAAATATTATAAGTATAGTATTCTTTATAAAGAAATTAGAATAAGTTTAAAGCTAATTAAATAAGAATATAATAATAAAGTAAAAAAGAAAAGGCATTATAATAAGGGCTTAAGCTATATTTAAATAGTAAAGGTAGGCTAATTAATAATAGTTTAAAGGGTTAACTATATAAAATATAAAGAATAGTAAAAATAACCTAAGAGATAAATAGTTTAGTAAAGGTAATAATTAGGTAAAGGCTTAGTATTAATAAGGTTAAAAAATATAAATTTTTTAATATACTATAGTTTAAAGCTAGGTAATAAGCTAATAATAAAGTAAGAAAAAGTGTTAGGTATAGATGCAGTAGCTAGGCAAAGGCAATATAGTAACTAGTATATTGCCTAAAGCTCGCTTTTTCTAAGAAGCCCTTATATATATAGCAGTCTTTTAAGGGCTACTATAAGTAAGAATATAACTAAGTATAAGGGATTCTATTTTAATACGCCTTATATTATAAGGACCTTATAATTACCCCCCCCCTTAGGCTAATATTTTAGTAGTATATATTTTACTTATACCTTTTACTAGCATTTTAAGGGGGATATATAGGTAGCTATATTATAATATAGCCTTAAGTTCTCTATTTAACTCCCCTATCTAGTGTCCTTAGTATATAATTAAAATAAATAATATATATTATTTATTACTAGCTAATTAGTAGTAATATATAATAATAATAATACCTAATTATAACTATTAATATTAGTTAAATAAATAAAATAATACTATAGTTAAATTACTTTTCTTTATAGTTTACCCATAAGTAAGGTAGGTTCTTATTACTTCTTTACTTTTATTATACTTTATACTCCTTATTTTTATTTATTTTCTCTACCTTTATTTTAGTATTTCTTTATACTTTTTCTTTTATTTTATTATCTTTTACTATTAAATTACTATAATATCTCTCTTTACTAGTATTCTTAAGAAAATATATTTATAGCTATATATATATACTTACTATATATATACTAGCTACTATAACTTTAAAAAGAGCCTACCCTTTAAGCTTACTTTTATAGTGCTTTTTTATGCTTTTAGTGCTAATCCCTTTATTAGCACTACCTTTTATTTATCTAGGTACTACCTATAATACTAAGAGCATAATAATACTTATAATAATATATATATATTTATTAAATCCCTAGTAATTACTAATATTATAAATAGACTATACTTATAATATAAAGAAACTAAAAGGACTACCTTACTATATACTATTAGCTAAAAAACCTCTTAAGTACTATCTAATTAGTCCTTAATTTAAATGTAATAGTAAATAATAATAATAATAATTCTCTTACTATAAAGGAATTTATTTTTACTAAGGACTAATAATAGTAATTTATTTACCTATCCCTTCTTTTATTATATAGTTTTAACTATACTAAGTAAGTATATTAAGTAGCCTATAGCTTAACTAATATAGCTAAGAATATAGTAGTATATATATTAATATAATAGTAAAACCCTTTACTAATACTTATAATAAAAAGTATAAGTTTTATATAATTAGTATATACTAACTAGCTATTAGCTTTAACTAATATATTACCTCTCTCTTTATTTCCTTTAAATAAGTATTATTTTTCTATAATTAGCTATTATTTACTTATATTTCTCTTTTAGAATGCTACTAATAATAAGAAATAGTATAATACTAACCTTTTATAATTATACCTAAGTAAGGCTAGATATACCCCTTAGGTAGTAACTATTAAGTAGGTTTACTATAGTGTAAAGGTAGTAATATAATTTATAATAACTTATATTAGCTATATAAAGAATATAAGCCTAGATTAGTAGTTTATTAAAGCAACTATAAAGTTATTCTCTATAGCTACCCTTTTACTATAAATAGTTTATTTATTCTTTTTTTTTTTTCTATAAAATAAATTTATTATTACTACTAAATTTATACTTAATTACTATACTATTGCTTATAAATTATTTTATTTATTTTCTTTTTATAAAAATTAGTAATAAACCTTAGTGCTAAAATATTATTTTTTAGGATTTACTAGTTATATTTACTTAGCTATTCCTTTTATTTAATAAGGAAGTATATACTTTCTTTAGTAATCTTTTTATCTTTAATCTTCTTTACCTTATATTTATTATTATTATTTTTTAGGGTTAAAGTTACTATACTTTCCTTATTTTTTTCTCTTTTATATTATAGCTTTAGTAGGCTAATATAGAATATATTATAAAGTTATATATATTTCTTAAGTAATTTAAAGTAATATACCTACTTTTCTATATAGTATAAAATATAAAAAGGTTCTAAAAATTTAGGGTTTAGCTTTCTCTTTATATATTTAATTTATATATTCTTAGTAAATAGTAGGATCTTATTACCTTTATAGAATATTATTAATTAGTAGTGCTAGTTATAGTATTTAGCTTATATATTTACTACTTTTCCCTATATTTTTACTATACTTTTCTATAGTATATGAGTTTTTATATTTATACCTTTACTTTAGGTATATTTTTATTTAGGGGTTTACTATTAATACTTAAATAAAACTTAAGGTAGTACCTATAAAGTATATAACTAAGCGCTTACTCTATAGTTCTATTTATAGTATTATTATATATAAATTAAGCCTATAGTAATAGTATTAGCTATATTAGCTAATACTTACTAATAAAGTATTATAAGTAGTATTTTAATACTTAATTAGTTCTTTTTATTTACCTATTAATTTAAAGGTAAAATACTATTAATAGCCTTTATTTAACCTTAAAGTAAAAATATAAATTACTTTAGAATATACTTATAAATATAAACCCTTAATTTAATATAATGCTTTTAGTAGCTTTAAACTATAGTTTAATCTTTCTATAAAAGATCTTTATAAAATCTACTATATTAATATTAGTAGTTATAGGTAGGAATACTATATACTTTATAAATTAGTTTATAATTACTAAAATTATATTAACTTATTACTTATAATATAATTCTTTTAATAGACTTATAATAAAGTCTATAAATATCTTTACCTAGGGTTACTATAATATTAATAGTAATTTAAGGTAATTATATAGGTAATGCTTTTTAATAACTACTTATTAGTATACTTTATAACTAAAGATATACTTTATTATAGCTTATTTTATAGCTAGCTAGTAATATACTTAATATAAAAGCTTTATAGTTTTATTAATTTTAAAATAACTAGCTAAAGAATTATTATAATATAGCTATAAAAGCTTTTACTATAAAATAAGCTTTTATAGAATAACTATTTAATCTTTATATAGTAAGAGGCTATTTATATTATATTACTATATTCTTACCTTTTTATCTTAATTCCTTAAGACTATATCTTTAGTAATTCTTTTAAGGTTTAAATTCTACTTTTAAGCCTTTTATAGTAGTTTAGTAAAGGGTTTATATATTTAGTTTTTATAGAGATTAAATAATATAATAGCCTTTTTAATCTCTTAAGTTTTAATATATTAAATATAAGTAATTTTTATAGTAAAATTACTTAGTTTTACCTACTCTTTAGTTAGCATTTTAATAGCTATTTTAGCTATTTAAGTAATAAAGTTTTATTTTATAAAACTAGCTTTAATAGCTAGAACTAAATATATCCTTAAAGGTACTTTACTAAGCTATTATATACTATTAAGCACTACCTTTAATTCTTTATAAAGTAATAATTTTTTTTATAACTTTAGTAATATCTTTTAATTTATTAAGGCCTTACCTTTATAATTAAGCCTTCTTAATAGTATATTTATAAAATTACTTTTCTTTATATAGTGCTTAATAATAAAATAAAATAAACTAAAGAATATATACTATTTAGCTTACTAACTATTAAGCTTAGTTTAGCTTATAAAAGTCTATAGGTTATAGTAATTTAATAAAACCTTTATAGAATTTATAACCTTTTTAATATAATATTATTAGTGCTTAAAAGATTCTACTATAGTAAAAAGCTTTTAGTTAGCTATACTATAGTTTTATTCTATATTAATAAACTTTTAAAACTAAAATGCTATAAAGTAATATTACCTTTTATTATTTAGCTAAGAAATAATACTAGTTATTATAAAGGTAAAGGTATTTATTTTAATATAAATTAGCTATTTAGGTTTATAATATTATAGTAAAGGCACTTTTTAAAAGGTAGCTTTTAGCTTTATAAATACTATATATTTATTATCCCTAAAGTAAAACTTACTATATTAAATTCCCTTTTAGCTTCTCTTTATTAATATATTAAGGGGTGCTATAAAAGTAAAGTATTAATATATAAATCTATAGTAAAAGTTATAAAAACCTAAGAAAACTTATATATTTTTAAAACTCTTAGGTTCTTTTTATTTTTAAATTATATTTACTTTCTTTTTATTTATTAAAATACTATTAATAAAGAGAATAAATTTAAAAAACTTTACTAAGTCTTAGTAAAATATATACTTAAATAATTTAGTATATAGTTTAATACTTTTTATTTTACTTAGTACTTTTTATATATAAGCTATATATTTTATTTATATTTTTAAAAAGATTAGAATATTATTTAAATATACTATATAAATAGTATTAATTAGCCTTTATAGTGCTTAGTATATATAGTTTAAAAATATAGCTAGAGTATTAGTTAGTTTAAAGGGTATTATAAAATATTTATAATAGCTATATTTAATTTTAAATACTATTTTTTACTTATCTCTCTTTTTAATATAAATATAGTAATATATATTTTTAATATTAATTTTAATAAAGAACTTTACCCTTTAAATATAATTAAAAATCTTTAAAATAAAGAGTAATATATATTAATTCTTAAGTATAATTTTATTAATACTATAATAATTTATATATAATTAAAAAGTATTATTTTTTTTAAAAATAAAAAGAATAGGGATATTAATAAGGCTTTTTAAGGCTTTTATATAGCTATTTACTAAGTTTTCTTTAAAATATTCTTATAGAACTTTAAGTTTATTTTAAAATAAGGGGTATATAGATTTATATAGTAATAATATATTAGATAATAAATTAATAGTATAGTTAGTATTTTTTTTTAATAGTAATATATTAATATTATTAAACTTAAATATATTTATATATATAAATAGTTCTAAGGGAATATTGCTAAGGATTAAAGGTACTTTTCTTTTATTTTTATTTTTTAAGAGTATTACTTTATTATTAGTAATTACCTAAATAATATATATAGTAGCTATATTTTTATTTTTCTTTATAAATTAGTAAGGAGTTATTAAGGATATTTTAAATTAATAAAGCTTAAACTACTACTTCTTTTTATAAAAAGCTAGGTAAATATATTTAGTTATTAGTATATATATTTTAATTAAAATAAGGCTTTCTTTAACTTTAAAGTCCTTATTTATTATAATATATAGTAAGGTTAATTCCTTAGAGTGTTTATAGGAATTAGTTATACTTATTAGTATATTATATACCCTATATTATAAAATAGTTAATATACTAATTATTTAAAGTTTAGGGGTGTTTATTAGGGTTTTTTAAAGTCTTTATTATTTTATAAACTCTAAACTAATAATATTAATATTAAAGTATATATTTAAATTAATAAAGGTTTAAGTAGTATTTTACCTTTAAATAGTAATAAGGGTATAAAAGTATTACTTAATAAGGAGTTTATAACTAATAAAAGTAAGGGTAGCTACTTTTATTATTAGGTATTTTTTATTTAGTTTCTTTATTATTTTAAAGGTTAATTATAATAGTATTAAATATAGTTTAAACTACTATAATTATAGTACTTTTATAGTCTTTAGATAAATTTATTATTTAAGCCTATTATAAAGCTACTTAGTATTAAAAAAGGGTATTATTATTAGTAATAGTATAGTATACTTTATAATTATAATTAAAGTACTTTTAAAGGGTTTTCTTTTATTTTATATTTTATTTTATACTTAGGTTTTACTAGTATAGTATTTTAAAATTACTAGGTAATTTATACTACTTCTTTTCTTATTTTCCTAATAATAAATATATATAGGTTTATATAGTTTTAAAGGTTAGGTAGTAACTTAATAAAAAAAAAAAAGCCCTTACTTTTTTACTAGCTTTTTTAAGGTATTTCTTTAGTAAATTAAAGTAAATACTAAAGTTAATAAAACTTTAGCCTTTTTATTATTTAGTGTTTTTTATTATAGTAGTAATTTAAGCCTTTTAATTAGTAAAGTTCTTTAGTAAGGTAAGGGTTTATTTTTAAAATTTATTCTAATTATTTTTAAGTTCTTTATATTAATTATTTAATTATTTATTAAGAAAATAGTTTTATTTTACTTAATAAAATTAGTATATATAGTTAAGGGTAAAAAGGATTTTTTAATAATCTTAATAAAACTTATACTATACTTTATTAAAAGTATAGGTTAAGTTATTAATTTAGATTTTATACCTTTATAAATTAGTAAAATATATTAATAAATTAATATTTTTTACTTTAACTTCTCCTTAGCTATTATTTAATAAGTTATTAGTAAAGTAATAATATTTAGCTCTCTTTATATTATTTATTAATTAGCCTAAAGTAGTAAGGAGTTTCTATTTTTAAGCCTATAATTTCTTTAGTTTTTTAAGCTACTAAATTTATTCTTAAATTACCTTAGTTTTTTCTTTAAAGTTAAGGGGTTTTAAAATTACTTTATTTTAGGTTATAATAATAATAATAAGGGTATTACTAGCTATAGTAGCTATAGATTACTAGGTATTTACTAAGGGTTTAAAAGATAAAAAGCCCTTTTATAAAATAGCTATAAGTTATTAAGTATAAGGTATTATATTATCTTTAGGTAGCTATAAAGAAGCTTTAGAATTATTAGGTATAAATATAGTAGCTAGGTAAAGGCAATATAGTAATTAATATATTAACTAAAGCTTATTTTTCTAAAAAGCCCTTATATATATAGTAGTTTTTTAAAGGCTACTATAAGTAAGAGTGTAACTAAGCATAAGGGATTCTATCCCGATGCACCTTGTGTTGTAAGGACCTCACAAAAAGAAATACTATATAAAGAACTAATATTATTTAAATATAAAGAATATAAGAAATTAGCTTCTTTACCTTTTAAGTATAAATAATATAAATATAAAAGTAATTAGTATAGAATTTTAAATATAAAAGGTATTAATACTTATATACTTAAGGATATATTTTAAAAAGTATTAGCTTATAAATAAGCTATATATAAAGTTAGCCTAAGGGGCTTAAAGTTTTTTTATAGTAAAGGTAATAATAAAAATAATAATATAAATTAAGTAAAAGGTAAAGCTAGCTTAAGTATAATTATTTTATATAGTAAGTATAGTAATATATATAAAGCTAGAAAAAATAGGTTATAAACTTATAATAAAGGTATTTTAAAATAAGGATAGGCTTAAAAAGCTACTAAGATAGAGAGGTAATAGGTTTAAAGCTATAAATATAAGTATTATAAACTATTAAGTAATTATAATAATTAATATAGAAGTAGTATGCTATTAAATAGTTATAGTAGTAGTAAAGATAATATAAATAAATTAATATAAATTCTAGATAATATTAAAACTTAGTATATTAAAAAAAGAGAATAAAAATAGTTATTAATAGGTATTTTTATAGCTATATTAAGCGTAATAAAGTAATAAAGCTATTAGTACCTAGCTACTCTTTTAAGTAAGGTATTACTCTATATAGTTATACTTATTATAGTATTATTAGGTAGTAAGGTAGTATATAAAGGTAAGGTATATATATTTAGCCTTTAGGCTTAAAGTAATAGCTTAGCTAGGTATAATAATAGCTTCTCTATAATTAATTATAATAACTATATATTTATAGGTATAGTAAAGCTTAAAATTAATAGTATATAAGTATACTCTTTAAATATACTTATATTAAAACTTATTATACTTTTAGTAAGTATATTTACTAGGGCTTAGTTTATATAAAAACTTACCCTTAATTACTATATTATTATTATAGGAATTATAGGGAAATTAATAGTTTTTAATAGTAAATAAAGTAGCATTAGAATTACCCTTAAGGTTATATTTATTTATATATTTTTATAAATTAGTTTAGCCTAAAGGTAGTAATAAAAAAAAAGAAGAAGGTATATTAATAAATATAAATATAATAATTTATAGAGAAAGGGAAAGTATAATATTAAAAATAATAAAAATAAAGTATAGTTATAGTTAGGTAAATAGTAAAATAAAATATTAAATAAGTAATAAAAAGAAAAAAGAAATAAATAGTAATATAAAAGGAGAAAAAATATCCCTTTTTATACTTTTTTTAGTAAGCTTATAGGTATTAATAATAATAAATATTATACTTAATATAGAATTTAATAGAATTAAAATAATAAAAGGATATATAAGTTATTAAGTTAGGGTTAGTATTAGTAATAATATTAATATTATAGTTATATAGTAACTAAATACTAATTAGTATATTATTATATATAGGCTATCTTTATAGGCTAGTCTTTAGCTAATAATAATAATACTATAGCTAGTAAGGTACTATATTAAACTATATTTTAAACTATATAGCCCTAGCCTTTTATTTCCTTTAAATACCTTTATTCTTCTATTTTATATACTAGGGAGGGGCTATATAATAGATTTAAGCTATAGGCTTAGATTATAGAGAAAGGTAGGAAGTTACTAGGTATATATATATATATATATATATATATATCCCTATAGGGTATAGGCCTAAGTAATACCTATATATATAAGTAGAGTAAGGTTATATATAACTATATTCCCTTTCTCTCCTTAAGAATAATAATAACACTATTAACGCTAGATTACAGATGCCTCTAGGCTAGTCCGTAATAACTAGATTGTTTTCTATATATTTTAACTAGCTAAGGTTCTAAAAATTAGGGCTTCCCCTAGGGCTTCTATTGCCCTGACTTATATTTAAATAATAATAATAATAATAATAAGATTAATTTTAAAATATAAAAAAAAAGTCTTAAAGTATATTAAACCTAAATACAGTGTTATAGTTAGAAGAACTTTATAGATATATTTACTTTTTACTTATAACTATTTATATTTGACCTATACAGAGTATCCTATAATAATATAACTCTTCCATGGTTTTGTAGTTAGTGTAACACTGAGAAGGTCTCTAGGTATAACATTAAAGGTAAGTAACTTACTTACGTTTAATTGTTTTTAAGTATTAATACTATTAATTTTCAATATATTGTTTACGAAGTTAACTTTCTTAGCTAAGTTAGTATTATTATAAATTTATAATGTCTAATTAATATTATAGTTAAACTATAAGATTTTATTATATTCTAATACTATTTTTAAATATAACTTACTTTTTACTCTATATCACTATTGTACTAATAATATTAAGCAAATAAGTATAATACTACTATAAAATAGCTAGGGGTTTAATTAGCTAAATAAAAATATTAAAACAGAAGTAAAATGAAATATAGAATAATTTAAGAGCTACTTTATTATTATATAATAATTAAGTGCTTCTTTAGGTATAGTGTATTATTAATGCTTCAAATACGTAGAATAATATTTATTAAATGCGCATAGCCTTGTTACACGCCTAGGATGGCGCTATAACAGCTCAGAGGTGGAGGATAATAACGACAATAAAAAGGGTAAGCAATAGAGACGGGATATAAAGGCTAGTATACTAAATAAAAGATACTATAGCTATAAAAATACGAATTTATACTATATTTCCATACTATAAATAAAGAACTTAAAGAGTTTATACTAGTTTTTTTTATCTTAAAAAAATAAGTTTTAATTGAAGAATTATTCTTACTTTTACTAGCATTTAAAAATAAAACATATATAAGTAATATATATTTCCTTTATATAATATAAAGGATAACCTTTAGTATAAATATTAATATAAAGAAATAACTTTTTTTTATTCTTCTTATATTTAGTAATAACTCTTTTTTACTTACTAATAAAGCTTTTACAATAATTATATTTATAAAACCTTATAAATTTATTTAACCTTAAAATAATTAATTTTCTTAACTATAATATAGTAGATAATTAAAATCTATATATATTCTTATAAATATAAAGTATTCAAAAATACCGTTTTACTAAGCTTTAAATTATACTTTTATTTTTAAGCACTATTATAATAGTAATATAATGTCTCTTTTATTATATTACTTAGCTTAAAATAGATTTATTACATTATATTTATAAACATTTAGTTTTGCTATAAAAAAGGTATTATAATTAGTAATTAATAGCTAAGTAAGAATTGTTTTTTTACTACTTTTTTATATTTATAGTATTATTTTTTAGGCATTTAGTAAATTTTCCTATATAGATTCCATAGAAACTTTATCCTCTAGAGCATCTAAGAGATATGCTTATATGTATAACAAAAAGGTTCCATATGCACCTACTTATCGAGTCTCGGCAATAAGCTTAAGGACGGTGAGTGGAATAATGACACTCTGCTGCCCATAACCCTTAAACGCATGAAAGTATTGCTAGAGATTCCACTATTAGCAGTTTTCAACAAGCATTTTAAAACAAAGAGCAATGAGCTTGTTATGTGTGACACGAGACTTCGCGATATAATGGGCCACGATCACTATATGAAAGCTTAGGCTTAGAAGCATGTATCAATTATTTTAGAACTCTAATCACGCTAATGCTATGAAAACGCCGTCATGAGATCATCGCTGCATCGCCATATCAAAGAACAACGACTATACTCCCAAAACTCCCGCTCCTATACATGAGTGCATAAAGATAACCAAACAAAAGAATCAGTACAGGATTTTATTCTTGCCTAGTCGTGTACGTCAAATATTATTAACGTGAAAAGCTCAGACTTTTGTGAATACATCTTACCATCCGCCTACGCTTGTTGCTGTGGTACGCCTCTAGTCTACCACCAACATGTGATCCTCTCGCATGAGATAGTCAAAAGCAACCGGGACTAGAGATATTCTCACTGAAGTGAAGTCGAGACAACTGTAGTCTGGCAACGCCAGGAAAGACCTGAAGTACGATATATTAGAGGTAATGACCATGGCTTGACTCTTGGCAATGAGCATCGTAATCAGACAATGAAGATGATGTTGGGTTGGTCCGTCGGCTAGACCCTTTGCGGCCGAATCCCAACTTTTCGCCAACTTTCCTCCAGCCTTTATTGTGCGCAGCCATGGCTCTCTGAAGACCGCCAGGAGAGGTATTGAAAGTGTACTCAGCTGGAGGAGTAGTCGGAGGAGTCATCGGTTCTGCTGATGAAGGCGAATTACTGTCGCTGTCATCAGTGAGACTTTCATAATCTGCCAAGTGAGAAAAGGCGACGGAGCGTCTCGGCTGATCAGAAAGCTGGCTGACGTTTCGGGACCAACGATGGTGGTGTTGATCATGATCATCGACGCTATAGGCTTGTTGAAGGGGCGCGACAGACTGCAAGAAGGGCACCAGCAGGGAATCATTCATCAGCTCATAAATGATTCGCCCGGCTTCCTCTAGCTCGTCAGGATGAGGAGGGCAGAGGCCGCTGGATAGGTTCAGCAGACGATCTCTGACCTGAGCTGGAATATTCACTTCTCGGGGCGCACAAGGGACTATGTAGACCTGCATGAGCTTGTCCCACCACTCGGATACTCGAACCCTGCTGTTTTGCGATCGAGGATTGTCAACCAAGAGTTGGTCATAAAAGGCAGCGTATCGTTGCAAGTCGAGAGTAAATTCTAGCGTCTCCATGCAGTGGTTGGTAGAAAGGTATGCCGTGAAAGCACTCAATGTCCAAGGAGGCGGAGAAACGTTAAGTAAGATCTCATTTAAAGTCGGAGGATGAGTTGCCATAATAGTCGATCGTGGAGATGGCGAGGGCGACGATGGGAAATAAATGGTGCTGATATGGCGAGAAGAAGAAACCCCTGAGGAGCAATGTCTGAATGCCGATACCGGACGGGACAAATGTTCTTGTTGGTTGGGTATGGTCAGGTAGACTGGAAATGGTTGGCGTAATCTACGTTTGACCATGTCTACGAAGCAGTCGAGATGGGCCAATGCACTGCAGCGACTGGCCCGACCCCTCAAGTATATCGCGTTGCCGGCAGCGCAAAAACACCGGATGTCCTCACGAAAGTGAACGTAAATCGCCGGTTAAGGTTGAATTTTAAGGGAAGGCGCCCGGCTGGGAAAATCTCGCCAGTCGCTAATAGATTAGGCCCAGCTGCCTAAACCAGCAAGAACAACAGCATCTGTCAGGTAGAGTGGCCAGAAAAAGGATGAGAGAAAACAGGTTTTGATTGCATCGCTTTATTTAACACGAATACCCTGCGTACGTACGATGTTCTGAGAGGAACTTGGGCGAGCGATTGAGGAGCAGGATGTGGTCGATATATGGAGCCACAACCTGTGCAGAAGGGCAAGAGGGGCTGGCGGGAGTCCCGAAGCAGACCATGAGTTTTGCGTCCTGCTACAGTAGAATTCCAATTTGAGCAAAAGATGCAAGTATGAACGTAGCTCAGAGAATAAGTAAGGCGACGGTCGAATAAGATGACAGACGCACGTTGTGATCAAGAGGGAAGAGTTGGAGCGGAACTAAGAGAAGCGGTAGAAGCTGACAAGGGCGGCGGAGTAAGGAGACGCGCATACAGGTCGAAGGTGGGGAATTGAATGGTAGAACTAGGGAAGTAACTAGATATAATTATTTTTTATAAGGTTTTTTTTAGTTTAAAATTATTTTTATGTTACTATAGTAGTATAGGTAAGTTTATAAAACGTATTTTTAAATGTTATTTATATTATTATTATTATTATTAAATTACGCTAGTTAGGGCTAGGCTCTAATTTCTAGAACCTCTTCTATTTAATTTATATAGAAAAAACCCTAGTATAAGGGGGAAAACCTATATAGTAACCTTAATGCTACTAGGCTAAAACTATAGTAATCCCTAGGTTATTCTATAATATATATAAATAGTATACTACTACTAAGTAAAGCTTATAATAATTATAGTAAAATATATAAATATATAAAAAAGTTAGAGATATTATAATATTAGCTTAAATATAATTAGCTAGGGATTAATATTAAAAAATTAAATTTTATTAATATTAAAAAAATAAAAATCCTTATTAATAATAGAAAAATATATTTTTAAAGGGTAAAGAGTATTATATTAGCTTAGTAAGTAGCCTTTATATACTAAAGATAATTATTAATAATAATATTATTAATTTTATAATAGCCTTACTTTTTATTAACTAGAAAAATTAGGGTTTACTTTATAACTACTATAGTAGTAGTTAGTATTTATATTACTAGTAATATAAATTATATTAGTCTATATTAATTAATTATATTAAATATATTAATTATAGTGTATATTAGAATAGTAAATTAATAATTAAAAGAGAGTTCTTTTTTTATTATATAAAGGCTTTTTCTCTTTCTCTTTAGCCTTTATTTTTTCTTTATATATTATAAAAATTATAAATAATCCCCTTTTTACTATATTTATAGTGCTATTAATACTAACACTATTTATTATAAGTTTATAGTAGTTTTATTTATAGGTTTTAACTTATTATAAATAATAATATAAAAATCTTTAACTTTATAGCTTAATATAAATATATTTCTTTCTTTACCTTAGTTTTACCTTTAACTTAGCCTTAGCTTAAAGAGCTTAAAAAGTATCCTTATAATTTATATTTTATAAAAGGTAAAAATATTAGCTAGTAATATTATAATTAATAAAGTAAGTATTTATTTTAAGGTTAAGCTATACTTAATATTAATTTATAAAAGGTTTTAATATAATATATTTTAAGTATATTAATATATATTAATTCTACTATTAAGTAAGTTTTTATTAGTTTTATTTTAATATTACTATAATGCTTAATTAGAGTTATAGATTAAGAATTAGCCTTTATACTATAATAATATAAAGGAATTTATTTATATATTATTATTATTTATTTATTTATTAATACACTAGTTAGGCCTAGGGCCTAATATCTAGTACTTTTCCTTCTAAGAACTATATAGAAAAAACCTTAGTATAGGGTAGAAAACCTATATATAATATAAATACTATATTAAGGGCACTATAGCCCCTTACTAATTCTAGCTATATAAAAATAGTGCTCTATAAGCTAAACTAATAGCCTATATTACTAGAAAATATATAGAATATAAATAAAAACTTAGTATAGTATAGTTTTATATTAAAAGGGAGTTAAGTAAGCTAATAGTAAAGGGTAGTATAATTTTATAAATTACTTTAGTGTTATTTTTTTAGTATTAAGCTAGTATTAATATTAGTTTATATTATATACTACTATAAATCTAAAAATATTTTATTAAGCTTTATATACTAAAAAAGCAAAGCTTTAAAGTAATTAATACTAAGTTCTAGGGGGGGAAGGGAGTTATTAAGAATATAAATAAAGCTTTCCCCTTTAAGTATAACTCTCTTTCTTTTTCTTTTTTTTTTCTTCTTTTCTTAATATTATTATTATTATTATAAATACCCCCCCTTTTAATTATAATACTATATTAGTATTAACCTAACTCTAATTTACTATAAATAATACTATAAAATTCTATTATTTTTAAATATAGTATAAATACCCTCTTTATTTTAACTTAATACTATATTTAACCTAAAGCTAGCTTAGCTTAGTTTATAACTAGCTTTATATACCCTACTTCTTTAAAGAGGTAAATATTATAAAAAGGTATTATAATACTTAAAGTATATAACTTACTTTAATACTAACTTTAACCTAGCTTTAAACTACTTAAGTATTAATATAATTTACTATAAGTATATTATTTAGTAAAAAACCTATATTTTAATAAGTATATACCCTTAAGGTAGTAATAATATAATAGCTAATTAGTTTTATAGCTAAATTAAAATATTATATTATATTATAATATTATACTTTATATTATAAATTTCTAGGATTTATATACCTTTAGTAAAAAGGTTAATATAAATATAACTTAATTCTATACTAATTTTAATATAATATTAATTACTATAGTTAGTTAAATATAATATTACTTAAAAGAAAGTAAAAAGACTAATTAGCTAAGCTAAGGCTAATACTATAATAGTAGTAATAAAAGAATAGTTTAATATTATTATATTTTTTTTAAAGGTAAAATACTATTATAAGTATAGTATATAATTAATACTTTAAAAAAGTAAAATAAAATCCTATAAAAAGCTTATAAGCTAAAACACTAAGTAAAGTAAGTATAAAGATAAAAAGGTATTAATATAAAAAGATATAAGCTTAAATTTTTTTTTTTTTTTTATATTTTTTATTTTTTAAAAAATAAAAAAAGTTTTTAATTACTAAGTTTATACTATTATAATACTAATATACTACTATAACTATTATTATATATACTATTTTTAGTAATTAAGATTTAAAAGGTATATAAATTAGCTTAGCCTTTATTATTACTATTAATAGGCTAGTAATAACTTAAAACCTTTATACTATATACTTTACTATATTATTAGCTTATTATTATTTAAGTAATTAAATAAAGGAAAATTAAGAGAAATAGCTAGTTTAAAGTACTTAAGTTATAATAGCTTTAGCTAAATAATTAGAGTTAAAAGCTATATAAATATTATAGTAGTTTTAAAGTAATAGTATATTAAAGTTAATAAGCTATAGATAGTTAAAATTAAAATAAATAAAGATTAAGTAGTAATAATTATTAAGGTTCTTTTAATATTAATATATAAATAAGTTTATATTAAGTATATAATAATAATATAAATAAGCTTATATACCTAGGTATTTAATATATAGCTAAATAAAGGTAGTAAACTTATATTTTATAAAGCTATAGTAAAAGTAAATAATTTTCTTTATAAAGGTAAAGCTTAAGTTTTATTTTATTACTATAAGTTTAAGTTAAAACTAATATATTTTTACTACTTTTTAGTTATAGTATTATAAAGTAAACTAATTCTATATAAATTACTTAGTAAGTAAAAAAATAGGGATATAGCTATAAAGAAAGTTTAAAAATAATATATAATTAAAGGTAAGGGTATAATAAAGCTAATAATACTAATATTAATAAAGCTAGCTTACTATTAATATATAAATAGCTTAAATTTTATTAGCTATACTACTAGCTTTAATATAGTTAAAGTAATAGTATATATAGTAATTAAAATAAAGGTAAATTAAGGGTATAGCTAATTTAGTTTTAAGTAAGGACTATAGTATTACTTTATAGGCTTTTATAATTATTTTTAAGTACTTTATTTATTTAAAGATAAATACTTTAGCTATACTATAGGCCCTTTTATTAGTATTAAATAAGGTATAGTATATCTTTATACTATATATAATAATACTATAAATAACTTATATATATAAAAGCTAAGCATTATATAAAGAGTAACCTTAAGTAAATATTAATAGCACTATAAATATAAGCTATTATTACTTTAATTTTACCTTAATTTATTAATAATATACTTATTATTAAAGTTTTTAGTAAATTTAAACCCTAAAGAAGTAAATAAATTATATTAATTAAATTATAATAATACTAAGTTAGACTAAAGTTATTATTATATAGTGCTAATAAATAAAGTATATAAGCTTACTTTTCTATAGGTAGAATTATAATTCTAACTTTATAAACTACTTTATATAGACTTTCTAAGTAGCTTTAAGTTAGTATTAGGTTTTATTTAGTATATAACTATAGGTAAGAATATTTATATTATTAAAAAAGCCTAGAATTAGTATAAATTATACTATTTATAGCTTTATATAAAGTAAGGTAATATAAAGAAAAAAGAGAATAAGGAAAATAAAGAATCTTTATAATATCTTTATAAAAATAAAAAGCTTCTTAATAGCTTAGTTATTAAAGAATAATTAGGTACTTCTTTAAGTAATAAAGGCTTAGGTTTATATTATTATTTATATAAAGAATTTTACTTAAAGTATAATATATAGTAGTTAGCTATAGTAAACTATATTAAAGGTAACTAAGATATTTAGCTAAAGTAATAATATAATACTACTATAGTACTATACTATATATATAGCTTTAATAAGGATATTAAGGGCTATTTTTATTAATTAATTCTCTTTATTATTTATTTATATATTTAAAAGGGTGCTACTTTTTTTAATAATATATATAATTTATATTATTATTATTACTTTAAGCACCTTATTAATAATACTAAAAAGAGAAATAAAGCATTATACTTTAGCTTATTTTTACTTTTTAAGGGATTTTCCTAGCTTTTATAGTATTATAATCTTTACCTTTTAAAATAATATTAAATAGTAATTAGTTTAATAGTATATATTAAAAAGGGTAGTAAAAACCCTAGTAAGTAGCTAACTATAAGCCTTAAGGAATTTTACTAAAAGTTTATTAAAGCTAAGTGCTTTTTAGCTAGTAAAGCTTTTTATAATACTATAGATTTTATTATTTATAAAATAGTTTTTAGTTAAAAATAAAGTAGTATTAAGTTAGTGCCTTATTAAAGTTAAAATATTATTAGTTTAGGCTATAAATATAGAAAAGCATTAGTTAATAAAGGCTATTACTTTATTTTTATATAAGGTTATAAATATAGAAAAGTTAATGCCTTTATAGAGTAAGGTTAGTATTTATTAAAATTTTAAGGGAATATTACTTTAAAGCTAGGCTTATTATTCAAATTTTTATAGCCTTTTATATCTTATTATTACTATATTTACTATTATATATTAAAAGCTTTACTATTTATTAGCTATAATATAAGCCTAGGTTTATATTACCTTAGTAGTAAGTTACTAGCTATTATTAGTATAGTTTAATTATTAATAGTAATTAATATATTTTATATTTAATATAGCTTACTTTATTTATTAATTTTACTATAAATAATATTTAAAAGCGCTTTAAAGTAAATATAATACTATAAAGTTAGTAATAGCTTAAAGTTTAATTAGTATTTAGTAAGTAAATACTTTAATATTATTATTAGTCTTTAATAAATAGGCTATAGCTTTAAAGTAAAACTAATAGGCTATTTTATTAGTAATAAAGTTATTCTTTATATAAAGCTAGTAAAAGTAAGGGGTTTTAATAGTAAAAAAGTAAAAGTTAGGGTTAAATTAAATAAGCTATAGTATATAGTTAAACTTAATAAAATTAGCTTTTTTTAAATATTAAAAGAGAATATTAAATATAGCTTAAATATAGTTAATAATGCTATTATATTTATTATAAAACTACTATATAATTTCTCTTTAAAGTATTTTAAAACTAAATTATTATTACTTTATTATTTAAAGTAAAAGGTTATTATTAGCTAAAGTTCTTTTTTTTTTATTCTATAAAGAGTAATACTAATTAAAATTACTAATAAATATACTATAAAGGTAAAGTAATATTAAAGTAAATTTTAAAAAGAAAGTAAATTAGTTTTATTTAAATAAAGAAAAATAAATAAAGTAAATTTCTATATTAAAAAGTATAATAAAGTATTAGTTAGTTTTATTTTAAATTAACTATATATTAGTTTTATATTAATAATTAATATATATAATAGTTTAACTACCTTAGTATATAAGCTAAAAGTAGCTAAGGCTTAAGTTAAGTAAAGTATTATTAATAAGGCCTAGTTTTTATATAGTAATTATATTAGTACTAAGCTAGGCCTTAAAGGCTAGTTTAATAAAGTAGGTTTTTTTTTATATATTTTAGTATATAACTTTTATTATAATTAGTTAAATAGTTTATTAAGTAAAAGTTAGCACTAAAGTACTTAGTTTTAATATAATAATAAATTACTAGCTTAGAAAAGCTATTATAATACCCTAAGGTTAGGGTATTAAAAGGTTATAAAAGTTTAGAAAATATATTCTTCCCTAAGGTTTACTAATTTAGCGCTAAAATAATACTAAATAAATAAGTAGTTTATTAGTATTATAATAATAAGTTTAAACTTTTATTTAGCTATTTTCCTAAGGTAATGCTAAGGTAGTAAATATTTAAAGGTATATTAAGTATATAGCTTTAGCTTAAAATTATTATTTATTAGCTATAATATAGAGTTTAAACTATATTAAGTATATTTTTATATAGTTAAGGTATTACTTTTAAATTACCTTTAAAAAGGTAAGATAAAATTATTTATTACCTTTATACTAATTAATAAAGTAATAGCTATAGTATAATACTAAGCTATAGTATATAGCTCTATAGCTAAATTTAAAGTAATTAAAGTATTAATATAAATATAAAGCCTTATTATAGAGTTTAGCTTTAAATATTTTTACTTTATAAATAATACTAGCTTAATATAGTTAGTTTATTATATTAACTCTATTAATACTAATAATAAAGGGTACTTTTATAAAAATACTATAGGGTTTATAAGCTATAACCTTTATAATTTTAAAACTATTAGCTATAATAAGTATTTTAAAAATATTCTCTTAGCTTTAATTCTATATATATTAAATAAAAAAGCCTTTAATAATAATACTAAATATATAATAGTTTAAAGTTATATTTAGCCTAAATATAGTTTAAATTTAAATAGTATTATTAATATATAGCTTTATTAAGTTATAAAAAGTTACTACTATATTATTACTATAAAAGTAATATATTATTACTATAGTTTTAAAGCTTATAGCTTAGTTAATAATTATAATAATATCTTTAAAGAAGTAAGTTTAAATAATTTTAATAATAATAATCTCTTTAATTATAACTTTATAGTATAAGTAAAGTAGTATTACTATAAAGGTAGGCTAATATTATATTATTAAGGTTATTATAGCTTTATTACTTATAGTAATGCTTATTTATATTAGTATTATAGCTTTCCTAGCTTAAAATACCTTTATAACTATAGCTTTTATTATTATAAAGAGGTTTTTTACTATTAAAATCTTATTATTAATAATAAGGGTTATAAAGGGCATTAAAGGCTAGGGGGCTTTATATTAAGTATATATTATTTTTATATTAATAATTTAAAGAATAATATTCTATATATTTCCTAGTAATTATATTAATACTAATTTAGTAATTTTATTATATTCTTAATATAAATAAGCTAGTACTAGCTTATATACTAAGAGTAATATAATTTTAATATAGTTTATTATTATAAAGCTATTTTATTTTATAAGAAAATAGTAATAATTCTAAGTAAAGCTATAATTTCTACTATTAATATTTATTAAAATTACCTTATTTACTATATTTATACTTTAGTACTAATATACTATTAAAAAGAGGGGTAAATAAGTATAGTAATTAATATTCTAAGGTTTTTATATGTTTTAGAGTTAGTTCTATATTGCTATAGGGGTGTAGGCAGATTCGTAAGAAGTTTTTTAAGGGAATATTATTCTTATATATAGTTTATAGAAAATTTACTATAGCTTTTTAAATTTATTATTAGTAAATATATAGCTATAATAATAGCTACTAACTACTATTAGTAATATCTTTAAATACTACTTTATTATATTTAATTATATACTTACTTATAAAGGTATAGTTAATAACCTAAGAAAATACTTTTATATAAATATAACTATTATATTATTATAATAAATAATAGAAACATTACTATAAAAAGAAAAAATAAGCCTCTTTTTATAAACAAGTATTATAAATAAGTATAAAGCTTATATTTTAAAACTTATAATTATACTTAACTCTATTTTCCTTAAAAATACTTTATTTATAATAGAAAAGAATATTAATTAATTAACTACTTTAAAATTAAATAATAAAAGGCTAAAAAAAAGTAATATAAAAGTAAGAAATATAGAAATATACCTATAAATAAAAACATTTTTAACTTTATTAAAATAAAGAAAACGTAAAGTTAGTCCTTTTATTAAGAATAATAATAAGGGTTTTAATTTAAATTATTTATATTAATAAATAGAATTAAAAAAAATATTAAACTCTTTTAAAAAGAAAAAAAAATATTAAGAAAGAAGTAAATATATTTAATATTAATTTCTTTATTAAAAATAATAATAAGGGTTTTAACTTAAGTTATTTTTATTAATAAATAGAATTAAAAAAAAAGTAAAAAAAAAGTATATATTAAAAGTAAAAGCTAAGCTTAGCTTTTTAAAAGTAAATAATAAAAAAGGTTTTTATTTAAATTATTATTATTATAATAAAAAATTAAAGATAAAAGTAAGGAAGGAAAATATTAGCCTTAATAATAAAAATAATAATAAAGGTTTTTACTTAAATTGTTATCTTTAAAAAAAAACTAAAAAAAGAAAGAAAAATAATTATAAAGAGTAATAATTTTATTTTTAAATAGCCTATATTAGGTAGTTTTAATAGCTATTATTAAATTTATTCTAGGTATAAATAAGAAATTATAAAACCTATAATATAAAAAAAGGTAAATAATAATAATAATATTAGTTAACCTAAGTAAAATAATAATAAGGGTTTTAACTTAATTTATTACTAATAAAAAATAAAATTATAAAACAAAAACTAATAATAGCTAGCTTAAATTATAATAAATATATTACTTATAATAATATACCTTTAGGTAATAAGTAGCTAAGATTTAATAAAATATAAGGAAAATAAAAAAAAAGAATATTTATATAAAAAAGTATATTTTTATTAATAAAAAAAAAGAAAACTTTTAATTTATAGTTACTTTTAAAAAAAAAGTAAAATTACTACTAAAGATATACCCTTTAAAGCCTTTAATAAAAAAAGGATTAATATATTATTAGTAAAAGGTATATTTAAATTTATAAAGTTTAACCTAAAAAAATATAAAAATAAATACCTTTTTTACTTATAAATAGTTAAAGAAGTTAAAGGTAAGAAAACCCCTTTATTATATAAAAAATTATATTTTATAATTTAGAGCTATAATAATTAAAAAAAAAAATTTTATATAGATATTTATAATTTAATAAGCTAGCTAAGAACTTATAATAATATTAGCTTTATTATTTATATAAAAAAAGATTTTTCTTTAGCTAAAAAATATTACTTAAGTATATATATAATTATAAATAAATCTTAGCTAGCTTATTATTATAAAGCTTTTATAATAAATTAAATATTTTTACCTTAAAAATATAATAATAAAGGTAATTAAACCTTTATATAGAATTATAAAGGTAAGTATATATTAATAAGTAATATACTTTAATTACTATAAAGAGATATAAAAAATAGTTACTTTTAGCTATAATCTATACTTTTTAATTACTTTTAAAAATAATAATAATTTTAAGCTTATTAAAATATATATAAATAATACTTTTAGCTTTAATAATATAAAATTCTTTAATAAAAAAAAGCTTTAAAAAGTAGGTTTTATAGCTAAGCTAAAGTATATATTAAGTGCTAAAAACCTTTTTATTTTTAATAGCTATATTTTAATAAACTATAGTAATAATATAGTTAAGTTAAATTAAAAAAGCTAAAGTAAAAAGCTTATAATAATAGAAATTAAAAATAAAATAACTATAAAAAAGTAATATATTTAATAATAAGCCTTTAAAGTATATATTTTAAGTATATACTAACTAAAGGTATTTTTTAATCTCTTTAAAGTAATATAATATTAAAACCCTAACTAAATTAATATAAATAAGCTTAATAAAAAAAATAAGTTAATAAATTAAAAACTTTAACTAAGGGATTTACTATATTTTACTTAATTTTTAATTAATAGTATTATATATATTTATAAATAGATTTTTTATAAATAATAAAAACTAAAGCTTTTAAATTAGCTTTATAATTATTTTAAGTACTAAAGTAAAAAGTAATATTAATATAAAATTTAAGCTTTAAAGGAATATTATTATATATAGCTTAATAAAGAATAAAAAAGTTATAAAAAGTGCCTTTACCTTTAAGCTATATAAAATAGTATAAAGTAGTAATATAGTATATATACTAAAACTTACCTTTAATATAATTATAAAGAAGCTATAAAAATATATATTTTAATAATTATATATATAAACTCTTTTTCTCTTTATAAATACTTTATAAAGCTAAAAATAATAAAAGAAAAGTAGCTTATAATTAATATTATAGCCTTTTAATAATTATATAAATATTATAAGCTTATAGAAATTTAATAAATTAATAAAAATAATAATAATATTATTATTATTATTATTAATACGCTAGTTAGGCCTAGGGCCTAATATCTAGTACCTTACCTCCTAAGAACTATATAGAAAAAACTCTAGTATAGAGTAAAAAACCTATATATAATATAAATACTATATTAGGGGCGCTATAGCCCCTAGCTAATTCTAGCTATATAAAAAAGGTGCTTTATAGGCTAAATTAGTAGTCTATATTGCTAGGAAATATATAGAATATAAATAAAAATATAGTATAGTATAGTCCTATATTAAGAAGGGGTTAGGTAAGCTAATAGTAAAGGGTAGTGTAATTTTATAAGTTACTTTAATGTTATTTTTTTAGTATTAGGCTAATACTAATACTAGTTTATATTATATACTACTATAAATTTAAAAATATTTTATTAGGTTTTATATACTAAAAAAGTAAGGCTTTAAAGTAATTAGCACTAGGTTCTAGGGGGGGGGGGGTTATTAAGAATATAAATAAGGCCTTCCCTTCTAAATATAACTTTCTTTCTTTTTCCCTTTTCTCTTTTCTTTTCTTAGTATTATTATTATTATTATAAATACCCCCCCCTTTAATTATAGTACTATATTAATACTAACCTAACCTTAGTTTACTATAAATAATGCTATAAAATTCTACTATCCTTAAATATAGTATAAGTACCCCCTTTATTTTAACTTAGTATTATATTTAACTTAAGGCTAGCCTAGCCTAGTTTATAATTAGCTTTATATACTTTATTTCTCTAAGAGAGTAAATATTATAAAAAGGTACTATAATATCTAAAGTATATAACCTACCTTAGTATTAACTTTAACCTAGCTTTAAACTACTTAGGCATTAGTATAACTTATTATAAGTATACTATTTAGTAAAAAACCTATATTTTAATAAGTATATACCTCTAAAGTAGTAGTAATATAGTAGCTAATTAGTTTTATAGCTAGATTAAAATATTATATTATACTATAATACTATGCTTTATATTATAAATTTCTAAAACCTATATACCTTTAGTAAGAAGGTTAATATAAATATAATATAATTTTATATTAGTCTTAATATAGTGCTAACTACTATAGTTAGTTAAATATAATATTACTTAAAAAAAAGTAAAAAAACTAATTAGCTAGGCTAAGGCTAATATTATAGTAATAGTAATAAAAGAGCAGTTTAAAATTACTATATTCTCTTTTAAGGGTAAAATACTACTATAAATATAATATATTACTAATACTCTAAAGAAGTAAAATAAAATTCTAAAAAAGGCTTATAAGCTAGAATACTAAGTAAAGTAAGTATAGAGATAGAGAGGTATTAATATAAAGGGGTATAGGCTTAAGTTTTTATTTTTTCTTTATATTATTTATTTATTAAAGAATAAAAAGGGTTTTTAATTATTAAGTTTATATTATTATAATACTAATATACTACTATAACTATTATTATATATACTATTTTAGTAATTAAGATTTAAAAGGTATATAGATTAGCTTAGCCTTTATTATTACTATTAATAAGCTAGTAATAACTTAAAACCCTTATATTATATACTTTATTATATTATTAGCTTATTATTATTTAAGTAATTAAGTAAGGGAAAATTAAAAGAAATAGCTAGTTTAAAGCACTTAAGTTATAATAGCTTTAGCTAAATAATTAGAGTTAAGGGCTATATAAATATTATAATAATTTTAAAGTAGTAGTATATTAAGGTTAATAAGCTATAAGTAATTAAAGTTAGAATAAATAAGAATTAAATAATAATAATTATTAAGGTTCTTTTAGTATTAGTATATAAGTAAGTTTATATTAAATATATAGTAATAATATAGGTAAGCCTATATATATAAATATTTAATATATAGCTAAATAAAGGTAGTAAACTTATACTTTATAAAGCTATAGTAAAGGTAAATAATTTTTTTTATAAAAGTAAAGCTTAAGTTTTATTTTATTATTATAAGTTTAAATTAAAATTAATATATTTTTATTACTTTTTAATTATAATATTATAAAGTAAATTAATTTTATATAAATTATTTAATAAGTAAAAGGGTAAGGGTATAGCTATAAAGAAAGTTTAGAAATAGTATATAGTTAAGAGTAAGGGCACTATAGGTTTAGTAGTATAAATATTAATAAAGCTAGCTTACTATTAATATATAAATAGCTTAAATTTTATTAGCTATATTACTAGCTTTAATATAATTAAAGTAGTAGTATATATAGTAGTTAAAGTAAAGGTAAATTAAAAGTATAGCTAATTTAGTTTTAAGTAAGAATTATAGTATTACTTTATAGACTTTTATAATTATTTTTAAGCACTTTATTTATTTAAAAATAAATACTTTAGCTATATTATAAGCCTTTTTATTAGTATTAAATAAAGTATAGTATATCCCTATACTATATATAATAATACTATAAATAACTTATATATATAAAAGCTAAGTATTATATAAAGAGTAACCACCCCGTGGCGCAGTGGTCAAGCGCCGTGGAAAACCCCAACACTTTTCTTACGTAAGCAAGAATTGTGCGGGGTTGCAGGTTCGAAACCTACACGGGGGGGTCTTTTCCTTAGTGAGGTGGCATTAAGGAAAAGACCGGACTCTAATTGGCTAGAAAAAGTGGGGGCTTTTTCTAGCTAATT
>SRPT01000108.1:0-55175 GCA_018360205.1 Claviceps digitariae
TTTTTTTTGTGTGCGTGTGTGTGTTTCCTTTTTGTACAAGATTTGATGGTCGCAAATGCAAAAAAACTCACAGAGTCATCTTGCAGAAACTCATTTTCCCAAGTCTGGCTTTCGTCATTCTCATCTTTGTGCCCGCGGGCGGTCAGTGCTTGTCCCGTCTTCAGCTTAAATGGTGGGTTTTCTTTTCTTTCTTTCTTTTTTTTTCATGTGGTCTTCTTACTCGTGACAAAGCAGAATACCAGCTTCTGCTGTCCGACAGCCGTGGAGATGCCCTCTTGGAGGGTTCCCTGGTAGAACATGGTGGTGGTCGGTGGGTGGCGCAGTAGCTGCACACTTTTTGATGTCCGAGGCGGATGAGGTTCCCAGTGATATTTGGAGGGTCAAGCAGGCTTAATGGAATCAATTTTCTAGCATTTGCGCTTATGGAAGGAGCTCGAGTGATGGCGAATAGAAAATAGAAAGTCGGCGTGATGAATCAAAAGCTCTGCTGGTCGAAAAGCTTACCGTTTTGTTTGCCCTCTCGAGTCTCGACCGTGTCGATGACATCCGACAGCATTGCCAGCAAACAGCGCCTGTGAAACCGCCGTCTTCGGCAGGCGGTGGAGACGCACGCCACCGAAAGAGCTCCCAGGTGGCCCGTGGGGGGGAGGGGGGGCGCCACGGCGGTTAATTCAATCTTGCTGTGCGCGTTTCAATGGTCCCCCGCTGCCCAGTGCCGCCGTCCAATACTGCGTGTTCCCGTCCGTCAGCCTCATTCATGCACACATATGCAGGCAGAACAAGTTACCGACGAAAACATCATCACCACCATCCCACCACATGGTGCCCAAACACCACCACCACCACCCACAATGAAGTGTTCTAGGAAATCGTCGACAGTCCTTCTGCGCAGCCTCTGCACACGCTTCGCCAACCACTCCCCACCACCATCATCCGCCCAAACTACCCGACGCTTCGCGACCCCCAAGACCACAACCAAAACCTCCTGTCCTCCTCGACCCTTCACCACCACCACCACCACTCGCCTCTCACACCACCCCCGCCATCACCAACAACAACAACAACAACAACAACAACCCGCCGACGACCCCAACTTCCAGTCCATCCTCGACGCTCCTCCCCAAATCGTCCGCGCAGGAGGCCGCCGCCACGGCCCCGGCCTCATCCTCCTCGCCCTCATCCCCCTCACAGCCTTCGCCCTCGGAACATGGCAAGTCCAACGCCTAGGCTGGAAAACCAACCTCATCGCCAAGTTAGAAGACCGCCTCGTGCGCCAGCCCCTCCCCCTGCCCCCCACCATCGACCCCTCCGCCATCCACGACTTTGACTACCGCCGCGTGCTTGCGACGGGCCATTTCCGCCACGACCAAGAGATGCTCATCGGTCCGCGCACGAGGGACGGCAAGGACGGCTACATGGTCGTCACGCCCCTGGAGCGCGACAACGGCACCACCATCCTGGTCAACAGAGGCTGGATCGACAAGGACCATCGCAGTCAGGCGTCCAGGCCGGATGGTCTGCCGCGCGGGGAGGTCACGGTAGAGGGCCTGCTGCGGGAGCCGCTCAAGAAGAATATGTTTACGCCGGTGAACAGGCCTGATAAGGGGGAGTTTTACTTTCCGGATGTGCAGGAGATGGCTGCGCTGACGGGCAGTCAGCCTGTGTGGGTGGAGGTCACTATGGGTACGTTACGTGTCTGTCTTGCATCTGTGTTAGCCCAAAAAAAAAAAAATTACGGCCATCATGTCCTAGTGGTATTGGAAACATGAGCCAGAACGCAAACCCCCCCCCCCCCCCACACACGAATTTCTTTTCGTCTTCCTTCCAATTCACAGGAGCCAAAGACATTCGATTGTTCATCACAAAAGTTCGGGGACCTTTCGAGGCTGATCAATCTGTGCAGAACGAGAGTTCTTGAAAATGATGGACTTTGAGGCGAGAGGAATTCCATACGGTAGAGCCGCCGAGGTCCATTTGCGAAACAACCACGCCCAGTATATTTTCACGTGGTAAGTCTCTCTTTGCTGCTGCCCTAGGACATGGTCCCCCATTGCCAAGCGGGTATTCTTCTTCCTCATCACGTAAGCTTCGTAAACGCATAACCCATGTCCTGAATATTCCTAGGTACGGATTGTCCTTGGCCACATCAATCATGCTGTACATGGTTTTGAAAAAACCAGCATCGGGCCTCACACGCCGCGTCCAGGCTACTAAACATTTGTAAAAAAAAAAAAAAATCTTTACGTGAGAGTATGTACTGTACGTCTCTCAACATCCATATACTTGTACAAGATAAGATTAAAACACATGTCATTCATGAGCTCTGAGTTCCCGTAATCTCGGAGCTATCTTCCGTTTCATCATCAAGTCGGATTTGTTTGCGCGGTATTCTGCCGCCCCTGGGGACGGGCATTTTCAACTCTTGGAGCAGTTCTCTCGGCAAGTGTCGCTGGGCGAGCGAGAACATGGTTGAATCAGATGTAATCTGACGCTGCCTGTACAATAGGGATAAAAAATGAGAGAAGGGTTAGAAGAATAAGAGGAAGTGAGGACCAGAACAAAGAAAATAGATATAGGTAGTTATAATGGGTTGTCTTACAAAAAAAAAGACGGAAGAAAGAAGAAAAAGACAAAGGAACAACAAAAAAGTCTATCATACGTACCGTCTCATCAAGGTGGCAACATCACTTTCCTCAATCACCTTGCGCTTTGCATGGCTAGCGTACGCCCCCAAATCATCACCCAATTGCTCGAAAAACCATTCGGAAGCCTGCGTCAATGCGGTAAGCGTATCCGTGGACACACGTGGATTACTGAGACCGGATGAATGAAGAGCCGTTTGAGCCACTCTCTTCACGAAGCTGGGCGGCAAGGACGGATATTCAATTCCATATTTGGAGATTCGTCTTTGAGGTTTCTTCGGCTTCGTCCGTTGTCTTGGCTTCGCCACCGACGACGGTTGGGCCAGTTCGCTCTCCTCGTCAATTTCCGCCTCCTGATCGCCCTCATCCACCTCTTCGCCTGCTTCTTCATCGTGTGCATATCTCTCGACCAGTTCTTCTTCCTGAACAGGATCGACATCGGCTACTTCTGGGTCACTGTACAAGTCTAAATCATTGGCGTCCCCCCTGTTGAGCGTCACATCGCCGACATCAGGAGTGTTTGCAACATTATAGGCATTTGCTGCCAAAATCGACGTTTCTCGTAGAGGAGATGTACCACCACCGTCCGCCGCAGGTGGTTCCGACATGACGAATGTTGTCTGATCTGCTACATCTTGGGGGATCTCCAGTCCAAATTCACTTTCTCTTCGGTTCGTGGTGACTGTTATATCGTTGACATCAATTCTGCGCCGGGTTTTTTTTTTTCGTTAGTTACTCATGTGTCAAATGAGTTTCGAAGAAAGCGGAGTGTCATACCGATTGAGTGTAGGATCTGCTGTTGCATTCGCCCTGGCCTGTAGGTCTTCCAAAAGTCCTGGAAAGAAATCGGATTGCCTGCCAATGTCCGCTGTATCGTCGTCGTCGTCCATGTTATCGCTGTCGCGCCTGCTTCCAAAACTGATGCCGGAGTATCTCCCCGGCTGCTCACTGACCGCTCGCATAGGAAGTTCGATATTAGGCACAGTCTCGGTGTCATCTTCCAAGCCCGCAGATCGGGGAGGAATCAAGTCGGAATCTTGGTCATCATCATCGAGGGGCAAAGACAGCCGAGGTGCACGTATGGGCAAGTCTTCATCGTCCTCGTCAAAATCGCCCGCGACCTCGCCTTCATCCTCTTCCGGTACAGGTGCTATGCTCGAGGGTCTGTCTCGAGGAGACGATGAGGTTATGGGCCTTGTATGCGTCGCCAACACTCGACCCAAATTTTGCAATAGTCCCATGGGCGTTTCCCGTTGCTCCCTCAGACTCTGTCGGCGAGCTTTGCCAGGTGTGAGCAAGGCCGTGCGCCTCTGATCCAGAGCTCTGCGCGCGGCCGCGGCATGAGGTGTAGGCGCATTGCTGCGTCGGCCACCGGAAGCTGAACCCCCTCGGCGGACGGAGTTGAGAAGATCTCGCGTCGAAGTGCGATCGAGGGGCGTACGGAGTGCGGAACCACGAGATGACGGTGGCTCGGCACTCGCAGCACGGCGGTTGACAGGCATTCCCTGTCTTGACACGGCGAACAGCAAAAACACGACGACCAGATCAGGCTGTGTGTGGACGATGCCGACCGAGCAGCAAACACGGGACGACGAAAAGATGCCAGAGAAGTAAGGTAATGGACCAGGGCATGTTTGTTGCACGATATATAAGGGGGTCTAACGTACATTACTAATGTGATGTGCACATTCGGTTTTTTTTTGTGCGATAATGTTCCATGTTCCATGTTCCACCACGATGATGATTACTCCTTACATGACTTGCACCTGCTGACCTAAACCTTGAGAAACGCGGCGCAATAATCCTGGCTGCAGAGTCCCCGATGCACGGCATTTATAAAGTAGGTATACTTATGTAAAATGGAATATGCAAGGCTGATGTCGATTTGCGTTTCAAAGCTCGCTTCACACGCCCGCCTGCGGCTAGGCGGTCCGTCTTCATGTGCTGGGGCCAGCGTCGGGCCTGTTGCCGAAATTGCACATTGCCTGTATGTACCACCATCCATGTATTTCGAAAAGATCGCATCGACGCTTTCGGTTCGTTGCGAAGCTCTCGATAAGTCGATTTCCGAGAGTGCTGCAACCAAATTTTGCTTGCTTGCAATGGAAGTCTGAAACGAGGACCCAGCCTCCATGATTCGCTGCTAGTGACTGTCGCTCATCTAGGTACCTACCCAGGTACTTAGGTACCTGAAGTAGGTAGGTAGGTACTCAAGGTATCTAGGAAGTACCGAAGTACCGAGGTATGGTGTCCTGGAGCGCGCCTTCCCTTGTTGCTCGACTCTCCTTCCACGCTCCTGAGTCGGGGCATCTCTCTCCTTCTGTGTCTGCATTGCATGCATGTCTTCTGTCCGTGTCTGATTCTGCGTGTCTATGCAGCCAGGCATCATCAACATTGAATTCATCACGTTTTGCTCCGTCGCCGGCTGGCTGCCTCGCTAATGCCTGTGAATGCCTGCGAATGCTCGCAAATGCTTCCTTTTGCAACCGCTCCCTGCTGCAGATGCTCCCTTTCTGCAGATGCTTCCTTTTAGCAAATGTTTCCTTTTTTTGCATATGCTTTCTTTTGCCATGTTGAAACTCGACAACCCCTCTTACCAATTCCCTCGGCCCTGGCCCCTTCCAGCCCTGTACACCACCCGACCCTACAATTATATTACTAGGCGGCGGAAAATTGCGTCCGTGTCGGCTACGAGCACCTGGTTACTCTGGTCACTCTGGTCATCCGGCAGGCTACGAGACAACAACCCTCGTGTAACCTATGAACTCACCGGCTTGCAGGGTTGGCATGGTCCTGTTTCGTGAGATAGTTTACATCACCAGCCTTGCCTGACTGGTTGCTTGTTGATGGAGTACACATGAGGCGTTTCCCTTTTCTCTCTGTTGTCTTTGATGGCCGGTCTATGTGTCACTGGAGATATTAAAATGTCGTCTTCTCACTCTGCATTTGCCTTGCCTCTATATTTTAATGCCCTGCCCCGCACTCTGTCGTCTTTTGGACATCTGCATTCTTATCAAGACTTTTTTCAAAGTTTAGAACATCACTTGTTTAGGTTTCTGCACTTTGGCTATTTCACCAGCATTACTTATCTCTTCTCCCCTTTGGTGAACAAAGCTACATAGTCCCCAATAATACCCCTCTCCGTGTCAGAAAACCAAGCAAAAAAGGCAGAAGAAAGAAAGGCAAAGAGCACGCAAAAGACAAACAGCAACGCTATAAAGTCGGCAGATCTTTGCTATAGTATTGCGCATTGTACTTCGGCGGCCATGTCTTGCAACAAGACTAGACTATACGTTGGCCTCTATGTTCGTGGGGGGTCGCCAAAGATGTCTGGAAAAGAGGATACGTGAGTGCAATTCAAAGCTCCCGCCAAAAAGGGAACATGATCATTTTCTTTTTGGAATGAAAACAAGTGTCGTTTGGTACATTTCCACTAACATGATGATCTTGCTCTTCTTTCCTTATGACACAGCTATCACTGGGCTTTGTTGTCCGGTCCCAAACAAGATCCAAAATCAGGCTATCAGCACACCATGTACCACGTCAAGGCGAAGTTGGTCATCGATGGCGAGCCAAGAGTTGCCAGGACGGAATGGGAATACTCTTCTGAGTGCGACCGCTCATCAATGTTGCTGGCACGCATTGTCATAGCAAAAGTGTGTCATCTTGAACGACTCGAGCGCATCCTACGAGAAGTACCACTGCGCTCCGACAAAGAGGGATGGAATTGCGTTGCATGGGTGCGCGAGGCAATTCATCTCGCTTCGCTCGATCCCGAGGCTCTTGGCTCACGAGTCGATGATTGGATCGCGATTCGAGACAAAGCCATGTGGTATATAGACCAGAAGAAGTCAAGTCATCGGTTTGATGGGTTGGGTCAGTTTGACATATCGAAACCAGCTACGTGGGATATGCTTCAAGATAAAGAACTCGTGATTTGAGGGGACGGCATCACTTCCGCAAAAGGCCTTTTTTTTCTATTTTGACTTCTGATTTCTCTTTGTTAATTTTATTTATTTATTTATTTACTGATTTGTAGTTTCTTAAATAAAACAAGCGAAATGCAAGGTTGTCGTACAAGCCGCTCGTTTTTGATACCGAATTCTGATACTTTCTTCCGGGCTGCAGGTCGGATCTCGCTTCCGACACACACTCTGACTTTACCTCTGGTGTTCTTTTGACTCAAAGTGGATGGGCGCGAAACGTATTATTACACCAACGGCATCTTGTGAGCAGTTTGCGTCGCGAATCAGGCGGGCTCGGCCCCGCATGCACGTTTTGAAACGAAGCTTGATGAATACATATACATACCTATGTACGTACATATGGCTCTGGTCCTAGCATCACTGTGCAGTGTGGGCTCCGGATGCATGCTTTTCGCCGATTCGCCGGGCATTTCGAATCGGCTTTTCCGACTGGTCTTTTTTTGCTTCTCCCTCGGACCGGGTACCGGGTGGAGTCGAGTCTCGAGTGTCCCGTAACCCGTTCATGTCTGAGCCGGGGGTGATTGGGAATCGGGGATACTGACTCAAGCTCGGAAATGGTGGAACCCACGTTCTCAACCAACTCGAAAGGTGAAAGGGGGACGTGATCACGGACCACTCACTCACCACTGACGGCTGATGGCTAGGAGCCAATCATGCAACAATTTGCATTGGACGCCCTGGGTTACGAAGCCAAAAGTGGAACGCCATGGCAGATTAGAGGAGGTAAGTTCTGTGAATAAGACATCGCTGAACAGCGGTTAGAAACAGAAGAGCCGCGGCAGCCAGCCTGGGCAATGAAAGGTGGCCATGAAGATGAACAACGAGGCAGTGACGTGAGATTTTGAATATTGATACCTGAACATGACACATGGCCAGTGAATCCAGCCTTGTCTTTTTCATATCCTTTTACATGCCGTAGGTGTACATATGTACATGTGTATGTACATATCCGAGATGTCAGACTCTATAGGCCGAGTCGAGTAGACATGTTTCATGCAGGAGCACCACGCTGCACCAAGACAAAAACCTAGATTGAATGGCCCGACACATGAAATAAAAGCCAACAAAAACCCAAAATAAAGTATGAGGTAAAATTGACCTCAAAACAAGGGACCCTGCCGGATAGGGCTGGGCTTTCATCTTTTTGGAACCGCTGCGGAAGGAAGGATGGAAGCAAGGAGGGAGACAACGGGGGTCTCGGCAGTTAGAACCAACAACGCACAAGTAAGTGTATGATGTGATTGGTTCGTGTCTTGGTCCATGGACTCATGGAGTCGTGACGTCCCTCCTCCGTTCCGGCGTTGTCGAAAAAGGAAGGCGCGAGGTGCGACTTTTTTGTCGTCCCATAAAGTACTTTATGCATATGAAGTATGTACATATGTACATACTAAGTACATAAAGTAGGTATGTACTGCCCCCTCGCAGAACTGCGTGCGGCCTGCAGCAGCCCGCAGAGTCTCAGACGGGGCGGCGCCAGCCCCACAAGCACATGATGGCCCCATGATGGAAATACCGCCGGGTGTCACAGACTCGCAATGCAACCTCGATGACGACGGGAGTTCTAGGAAGTCGGAAAAATGATGGATCGAATTGGCAGAGCGGTAGCGGTGGGATGAGGTCCTTTCTGGCCAAAAGCCGTCTTTGTCAAGAACTGAGATGAAAGGAGATTATTGCAAAAGGGAAAAAAAGAAAGAGGGGGGAAGGTATGGCATTGACCACGACGAGGGATCCTATCATCGTGCTCATGTCATCCATCCATCTGAAAATAAACATGTACTTTGCCAACAAAGCCAAGCGTCACTTTTCCCCGCTCTCCGGTTCTTACCAGACAACGAGGGGACGCTAGAAGCAGGACTGTCTCGGCAAGGCATGGCATGATACATACATATGTACGGGTATGTAAGTATGTATGTATGTATGTACATGTGTATGTATGTACAACTGTATGTACTCACATATACTGGGAGCGCATCATGACTGGTATGAGACTTGGAGCTGCCACGTCGGTCCAGACGGCTCCACATGCAGCAGTCCGCGCACCCGAGTCGGCTGGTGTCTGGCCGTTTGCAACACTCTGCGGACGAGACGAGACCCGAGACTTTCGCGCGTCTGTTGCGCGCGCCTTGCTGCTTGGTGTGCGTGGTCATGCATCGCTTTATTCCTTTGTGTCTTCTCTTTTTCTCTTTTTCTCTTTTCTCTTCTCTTTATTTCTTTTTTTTTTCTCACATTGATTTCTATTTTACCGGCCTGCCGCATCCGTGTGTGAATTGCTTCTTTGCCAGCCTGCGCTTGTTCATCGTGGGCGGCCGTAGTGCTGCTTGCTGTGTGATTTGAACACCACCCACCACCAACCACAGACAGTCTCTTGAATCATCAAGACCAGCAGCACCACTCAGCAACCAGCAACCGCCAGCCCGCCCAAAGCTGGGCCCGAACCAAACCCCCCCCCTTTCTCCCCCCCCCAGGGTAGTCTCTCCTCTCCACCAACCACCATCCACCATCCACCACCTCCCTCCTCCTCCCGCCGCCCTCCAAAGTTCCCCTCCACCGCTCCTGCTCAAGCCCACGCTCCCACGACAAAGCTTCGCAACTCAACTTCACATCCTCTCCATTGTCGCGATACAATGGCTCAACCCGGCGTTCAGTCCCTCAAGGTCGGCTCCCGCTCCTCCTATGCCCCGTCCCTTATTTTGCCTCTCCTTCTCGCGCTGACTCGCCTCTGATTTTCTAGTGTGTCGTGACCGGTGACGGTGCAGTTGGCAAGGTTCGTCGTCCCCATGGAAATATCCGACACCACCCAATACCCCCCGACTTCCCCCCCCTCCCCAACCCGACTCCTGAAGCGGTTCACGCGAGAAAAAATAAAACAGAAGTGGCCCATCAGAACTGATTTCGAATCTTCAGACATGTCTTCTCATTTCGTACACGACCAATGCCTTCCCCGGCGAGTATATTCCGACAGTGTTAGTTTTCCGTCCCCCGTGATGCCACCCCTGACCGACCGCGGATACCTGCAGCCGCAGCTGCGGGCAGCAGCATCATCATCATCAGCATCAGCATCAGCAGCAGCAACGTTGGCATCGGCTTCATCAACTTCATCGTGTGCTGACGCTCTCTTCTTTGTTGGATGCAGCTTCGATAACTACTCGGCGAGTGTCATGGTTGATGGAAAGCCCATCAGCCTCGGATTATGGGATACAGCCGGCCAGGAAGATTACGACCGATTGCGACCCTTGTCATATCCTCAAACAGACGTCTTCCTCATTTGCTTCTCCATCGTTTCCCCTCCATCCTTTGACAATGTCAAGGCCAAGGTAAGACATGAAGCATGCTCCAAATCTCTGATTCGCCTTGCGCTTTTCCCTTTTTTCCCTTCTTCTTCTTCTTCTTTTTCTTGTTTGCTTTTGTAGCAAAAGTCATGAGATATATAACTAAAAAAAAAAAAAAAAAAGTGGTACCCCGAAATTGATCATCATGCACCCAACATCCCCATCATCCTGGTCGGCACCAAGCTCGATTTGCGAGAGGACGCCGCCACATTGGAGTCGCTGAGACAGAAGAGAATGGAGCCGGTAACATACGAGCAAGCACTGGCTTGCGCACGAGAAATCAAAGCCTACAAATACCTGGAGTGCTCTGCCCTCACCCAGCGCAACCTAAAGAGCGTATTTGACGAAGCTATACGGTAAGTTGGAACCAAGGTTCGGTGACTGTTGAGGGCTACCTCGCATTTTGTTGTGGGATGGCATCTCAAGTTTTCTTTTCACTAATCGCAACGGTGCCTTTTCATGTAGTGCCGTCTTAAACCCTCGTCCACAACCATCCAAGCACAAAAAGTCCAAATGTTCAATCCTGTAAATGAAACATAACGTCACCACGAGCGGAAGAAGCAGAAGCAGAAGCAGCAGTAGCGGGAGGAGTAGCAGATACGAATAAGGAGAGACATTTCTGTCGGCGATGAACCCAAATTTAATACCTTTTCTTTTTTTTTTCCCGGGCGATGCGAATCGACCAAAGGACGAGACGACATACACGTGGCGCAACATTTGTGACGGCGACGATCTCTGGGGGTGGAGCTCCATGCTAGACGAGCCTCGAATACTTGCAACGAATCTTTTCAAACAGAGCAGAAATTATCTTGATGAAGGATGCGTTTCAACCTGCGAGGTTCTTTTTTTTTATCCTTTTTTTTTTTAAACTTTATTGATGAATGGGAGACTTCTTCAAACCTCAGCGCAAATAGACCGATTTAGCGACACAAAAAAAAATGGCAAGGACAAGCAAGGCATGTGGTTTTATTCTTAAAGCTCTTTTATTTATTTACCTTTTATTTATCCATTTTATTCTAGTCGCAGATGGAGGGCAGCAAATACTGCAATGGATGGATGAATGTTTCAAAGAGGTTTGACGGTTGGGCTCTTTTTCTTCTTTCTTTCTTTCTTTTTTTTTTATGTTTTCCTCTTTTTGTAGGCATTGTCTTGCCTTGTTGTAATGTTACATCGTTGCAAAACAGGAAAAGAAGAAAAAAAGAGTTCAAAATCTCCCATCGTGATGTCTAGTTCGCTTCCGGTAATGTACCACTACGCATGAGTTGAGTATAGAGGTTTGTTGGCTCGTCTCGGGAGGACAAGCCTGGCCGTGTGTTTGATTTTGAACGCAAGCCACTGCTCGTGTTGTTCACGTTGTTCTATTTTCGTTCTATCCTTATCCTTATTCTTATTCTTGTTCTATTCTTGTGCCTTTGCTGCCCAGCCTGCTTGTTCAATGATGAAATCCTGCCCCAGATTCCAAAAAGAAATAAAGGCCGGGGTGCCCTGTCTGATGGACCATGGACCATGTGCCATCACGGGTTTAAGTAGAACGCAGCAGATGGGCTGGGTATGTTGTCGTGCTGTCTGGGTTGGCGGGCGTGTCAGTGGGATCCGCGTACTCGACTGCATTTCAAAAACTAGGCAGCTACCTAGTCAAGGCGTGTTCTATAGAAAGTGCATGTTCTATAGAAAGTGTATAAAGGGGTGTGATGAATTTACATATTTATGTACGCGTCGAGAGGGGAGAGAGGACATGGTGCAGATTGTAAGGCTGGTACGTAGTAGTAAGGGCCTGGTAAATAAGTACGTACTTGCGCCAGAAGTTGCAAGGACATACGCGGCGGCTGTCACGGACGCAGATCTTGAGTGAGGGCTGGGCATGGCGGCTTATATATGTACCTACATAGGCACCTAGTATGTACAGATATGGAGTGTCCGAGCTTATAAACACCTCTATTCCTGGCCGCCCCGGGGCATTCCAAACATCCATTATTCAAGGATTGTCCTCCCACACCGATAACCTGCCTGGGCACCCCTCCCGCGTGTTCTGTATTCCAAGCCGTATATACCATTGCAAGCCGACCTCCCTCCGCTCCCTCTTTTCCCCGAAAACACAAAAGCTATTCTTTCGTCCCCTCCTTCCATATTCCCCCCATCTCCTTCTTCCTTTTCTCATCTCTCCTTTTTTTTCATCTCTTCTTCTTCCTTGTTCATCTCTCCTGTTTCATATCTTTCTTCTCCTCCTCTCCGCCTCTCCCACCACTCACCGCCCCCCCAACCCCGGCGTCCTCGCCAGCCGACTCGGATGAATCCCCCCCGCCATACCATCCCGCCGGCCCTGGCCCTGCTCCGTCTTGGCTGCCCCGCCGCCCTGCGCGCCCTGCTGCTTGGCTTGCTTGTCGTTCTTCTCCTTGTCGATGCGCTTGGCTCGATTCTCGTCCAGTTTGAAGTTTTTGTCTCGGATTTTGTCTTTTCGGAACTGGGTGCTGCCGCCGCCGCCGGCTCTGTGGGGGGGAAGTTAGGCATGGGTGTTTTTTGAAGATACTTTAGAAAAAAAGAGAAAAAGAAAAAGAAAAGAAAAGAAAAGAAAAGAAAGAAAGAAAGAAAGAAAGAAAGAAAGAAAGAAACAAACGCAGTTCTTCACACCACTGATCCCATAATATACAAAAAGAAGAAAGAAAGAAAGAAAAAAAAAAAAAAAAAAAAAAAAAAAAAAAAAAAAAAAAAAAAAAAAAAAAAAAAAAAAAAAAACTCACGTCAACTCCACATTAATCTTCCTCCCCGCCGAAACACCATCCTCAAAAATAGTATGGTGGAACTTGTCCAAACACGTCCTCATGCTCCACACGTTGGCAAACTCGACAAAGGCAATGCCCCTGCACGGATTGGCATCCCCCTTGTTCTTGAGGCACCGCACCGAAATGGGCTTCAGGCTCGCAAAGTGGGCGGTGATGCTCGCGGCGGTGGCGCTGAAGGGGAGGTTGCCCACAAAGACAATGTGTCGGTCTGGTTTGCCGGGGGTGGCGGCGGCGGCGGCGGCGGTAGCATCGTCGGTGTTGTCATCTGCGGGGGAGCATGTTTTCTTGCTGTCCTTGTCCTTGTTCTGCTTTTTCTTCTTCTTTGATTTCTTGTCCTGGTCCTGCTCTTTGTCCTTGTCCTTGTCCTTGTCTGCATCCGCATCCGCATCGTCTCCTCCCCTCGTCGTGTCTCTATCGCCACTCCTCTGCGCCGTCTCCCCATCCCTCTTCCCCTTCCCTGCCTCCTTCACAACGGAAACCACATCAGCACCACCCTCACCCTCACCCTCACTACCCTCCTCCCCGCCATCCTCCTCTGGCAAGTCCTGCAAATTCCTCCTCTTATCCTTCTTCTCCCGCCTCGTCTCCTTATACTCCCCCTTCTTATCCTTCTTCTTATCCTTCTTATCCCTCTTCGCCTTCTTCTGCTTCACCTGCTCCCCAGATTCCTCATCACCGCCCCGCTTGCGCTTCTTCTTGTCTTTTCCCTCTGTGGGAGCAGCGTCGTCGTGTTTGTTGTTGTTGTTGTTGTTGTCGTCCAGGAGCAATACCTCCTCGGCCGTCTCCGTGGCGGCTTCGCGCGCGCGCTTGCTCTTCATGATGGGCGGTGGATGCTCTGAGATTCTAGAAGCTGGCTGAACGATGCGGTGCACTCTGAAAAGCTGCTGGAAGCGAGCTTGGCTTGCAAGTTGGAATGGCGAGGGCTGACTGTTTTGGTAGTCGTCCGTCTCTGGTTGTGCAGTATGGATGGACCCTTGTTTTGAGAAACTTGCCGGCTCTTTTTTTTTTTTTTTTTTTTTGGGTGGGGTTCCAGCATGGGGCAATCTGGCACCAGGCGTGCCAGTTGGTCGTCAGTGCACGGCTATTTGTGGGGCTGTCGTCAGTGGAGAGGGGAAGGGAGTGTGCATAAACAAGGCATTCCAGGCGAATCTGTCCTTGACCTCTGGCCATGAGATTTTGCCCTCCAGTCCATCCAACTCCTCAAACACTTCACACAAGGCGCAACTGCATCTGAGCAAACTCCTAATAGATTATTCCATCCTGCCAGGGGTACAGTACTGTGCGGCGTATTGCCACTCTAATAAAATACATTCAAAACGCAAACATATAAAAAACAAGTCATAACCCTACTGTTCACACAGCTCACGACGCCCACAAGGGCACCGTCTGATTTACAGCATTACAGCGCCCAACACAAGAGCGCAATCACAGAGCCAGCCAGAATCGTCATGACAGAATCACTTGGCCGGCTACTTACTCCTGCTGCAACCAACATGGCTGGCAATGGCGACTCAGTGCTGAAAGCCGCGCCCTCATCAGATTCTGCATTTGCGCTGGCACCACCAACGCCAAATGATGAGCCATCCTTGCTGACATCGCCCTTGGAGGAGGCATCATTGAGCGCCAGCTGATATGGTGCTTCCGTCGCCGCCGCCGCCGCCGCCGCCACTCCGCCTTGCTGAATTGTTACCACAGTCGTCTGGAATTCACCTGCAATCGACGAAATGAGCGTAACCTTGACCACTTCGGCATTTTCCTAGCGCAAAATCAGTCATCATTCCATAGTCATCGAGGGCCACACGAGCATTGAAGTAGCTTACAACGGAATCTTCTCGAGGAGTGTCTGGGGCGACCTGAAAAGACGCAACGCGAGTCATTTGCGTCAATGTCGTCGCCGAGGTAGTGGAAGAGCCATATGCCGCGGGTCCGCTCGTTGTCCGACTTTGCCAAGTGCTAGACGTGGTAGCAGGAGTGGAAGACGACATGGTACGAGACGCCCTAGACGAAGAAGAGGAGCTGGAAAATACATCACCTGCCACTCTGGAAAAATCATATGCTGGAGGTGGGGTTCCATAACCATATTCTTCAAGCTCTGGAACATAGGCAGGCGGCAGAGAAGGCGTCATCAATGTGTATGCAGCAGGGCTAGCCATCATGTCACTTGTCGATGTCGTTCTGGTTGCGTATGTCGAGGAGCTCCATGTTGTCGATAATGTCTTGGACGTCGTGTGGCTGCTAGACGCATAGCTAAAAGAGGAGCATCCCGTGTACAGTTGGTTGGAGTAAGTGCTCTGTCTGCTGGACGACGAGCATGGTTCAGTACTCATGGTACTGATGGTAGTGGTAGTACTGGTAAGAGATGAACTGGAGCTGGAGCTAGAGCTAGAGCTGGTCCATTTGTCGGTGCATGACGCTGACGAAGAAGTGGACCAACTGGATGTGGTGGAAGTCGGACTAGACATTTGGTACGAGTATCTCGAAGACGATGAGCATCCCGGAACCGACGTGATGACTGGGCTTGAGCTGGAGCTAGAAATCGTGGCCGAACTCGTGCTCGTGCTCGTGCTGCTCGTTTGACCGGGTGACGAAGAGTAAGAAGACTCTCGGGTGGAACTTGCAACAGTCAATGCTCTGACCGATGCAATCGTGCTACTGGAGCATCCACCAGTCTGAGAAACCGATTGTCTAGATGTACGAGTTGACATGACCTCCATGTATGAAGAAGAGGTTGAGTAGGACGTTGGCGTGGAGCTTGATTCTTGGCAAGGAGACATTTGCCACGTCGTTGAGCTTCCAGTGAGTCTCCGTGATTGAGACATTGAGCTCGTTGCCGATGAGGATGTCTGTCCATCAACAGAGGAGGGAATTGTGGACGTTGGCATTTCCTCAATTCGCCTCTCTTCAGAGCTACACGAAGTCGTCTGGCTTAGAGTAGAGGACGTGGTGGATTCCGCCTTGGCCTTGTATGTACTTGAATCACAACTCGTCGTTGTAGACGTAGACGTGCTTGCGTCCTGGAACTCTCCCATGAGAATGGCGCCGTCCACAACGTGGGATGTGCCTTCATGTGACGAGATGGCTGTGAAGATAATGTGAGCTAATGTTTTTCGTATACATGCATGAATGGCTTGTGTCAATCATTTCACTTACAAGTTGCACGCGATGACGGTTTCCTTGCATCTTGTTCCTCAAAGGTCAACGGGGTAGCAGAAGGTTGAGAAGGTCCCAGAGACACAGTCACTAGGCCATCACCTCCAGTATTGCATGTCAAGTCCATTGCCACGTTGCGAGGCAGGTGAAGATTATGACTTCTAGTCATAGATAAAGGATCTCTGACCTGCCCATCCGGTTGGCCACGTTTATGGTTTTGAGGTTGACGAACCTCTATCGGATGTAATGGAATGATGTTGGCGCCAGTGGCAGAGCAAATAGAGATCGAGTACTTGACTGCGCGGCCGTACGATTCTGCGCTGCATGAGTTGACGAGGCACTGAAAATGAGCCTGAACATCCATTAGCATTTTTGTTCGGCAACATCTCTTTGGACTATGCTGGTGCCCGAGGTCCTACCTTTTGAAGTTTTGGTGCAGCACAAATGCTGTTCATGCCATTTGAGAGAAGCCCACGTTCAGCAAGAGACTTGATGCAGTCTCCAACGCAAACTTTACGAATGGTCAACTCGAGTTCCGTGATCCGTTGATTGAGAAAGATTATCAATGGAAAAGAAAGAAGATGAAAAAAAGAAAAAGAAAAGAGAAGAAAAGCGAGAGAGAAAGAAAAGGATAAACTCTTACCAGCCTGCGCATCAGCCGCGTCGTCTTGACAACGAGCCGTGATCGAGAATAGTATAGACCCAAGGAAAGCAATCCGCATATTGACGAATGGTGTATGTGTACGTGATGGAAAGTGAAAGTCTGTCGAAATGGCTAGTCGTAACGAACGATAGTCACCAAAAAAATTGGAGGAGCGAATGAAGGAAATCCAAAAATGAGTGGAGGAATGTCAAGGCAGAGAGTATAACGGACGTGGAATAGTAGCAACGAGCAATGAAGGTTGAGAGTTGGGGGAGAAGAAGAAGAAGAAGAAGAGAGAGGGACAAAAGTGAGCAGGTCGGAGCAGTTGATGGCCAATTTGTTGGGAGAGATGCCGTTAGCGAGAAGGGAAAGTACCAGACAGCTTGCGCTCTAACTTGTATTGAAAGAGAAAATGAGGATGCCAAGGTAAGAAGAGTCGGGCAGAGTCACAATACGTGTATTGGCGCCTTCCGTTCTTGAAACGCCGTTGCTCTTGCTTTGCTTCGCTAGATCCTGGCCACGCCTGGCAGACGGCCGATGGCCTGCCATGGATGAATACCTACTTAGGTACCTAACTTACCTACTTCCTGGGTAAAGTAGGGACTTGGTATTAGTTCGAGCAGCTGCGCTCGCGACATCGTGGATATCAACGTCTGGTGCAATCAAACTAGAAGGCAGGTACCTACTTATACAGACTTTCGCTGCCCATCAAGACAAAGCTCTTGGATAAAAATTCAAACTGCCTGCTCAAAAGTAGGTGCCTACCTAAAAGAACAACAAGGCCAGTGGCTTCTTCTCATCGCAATACCGCTCCCGAAACTCAGGCCTCGTCAAAAACTGAGCAAGAGGCATGAGCGTATCCTTCATATCCATGATACCCCTCTTCTTCTTATCCACGTATGAGGCATCCACGACCACGCGCTCCAGATGATGCAGCCTCAGTCCATTGTCTGGGGGGAAAAAAAGAAGAAGAAGAAGAGCGTTAGCCGTCATACTAAGCTGCAGGTAAAAAAAAAAAAAAAAAAAAAAAGGTCTGGTGCCAGGAGAGTACGTACCAATGTCCATCAGCTCCATCATACGAGCAGGAGTACCAACACCTATTCCACATCTCCGAGTTCTGAGAAATGTGACCTGATCCTCGACTTTCATGTGTTTCGCAAACTGTAGCACTCGGATCAGCATGCAACAGCGCAGTGAGAGCAACAATCCCAACCCAGGCCGTATCTTGAAAAGTACATACCAGCTTTGCCACAGGATTACCATTGCCTGAGAACTTTGTATTGCGTACGGCCCTGGACTACAGCGTTAGATTTTTTTTTTTTTTTGCCCCCTCTTTTTTCACAGACGAAAAAAAAAAAAAAAAAAAAAAAAAGGAGAGAGATTCTGTGCTATGATTGTGATGCAAGGGCTGCCATACCTGCAAATATCTGTGGCTCTCAACCCTGCACTAGTGACGATGAGAGTGTGAGGACATCCCTTGTCCTCTGTGTTCACTGGGATCTTTGACAAGTTTTCCTTGCCACCTGAGAAGTTTTCAAGAAATGCCGGCATGTTTGCGAGCGTCCTGTCCTGCTGCCACGAGCTTGTCGTGTCTTGAATCGAGCTGGCTATTCACGGCGGGCGTGTCAGCAAAAATGAGGCATGTCGTGCCGTGAAATGCATCCCTGATTATTCGCGGCACAAGAACAACAAAAGCGAGAAAAAAAGAGAGTGTGTGAGAGCCGTACCAGGAAGAGTCAAGTCCGAAATCTCCACAGAACTGAGATCACCCCCAAACCTCGTCAGCTTCTGCGCCAGATAATCAGCCAGCAATTGATTGTCCATGCGGCTGAACAGCGTGTTGATCCCGAGTTCCATGTCCAGCGCCTCATCTTCATCCCGCTGGGCCTTTGTCTTTCTCTTCTTCTTCTTGTTGTGCTGAACCACCGGTGCTTCTTCCGCCGCTCGTTTCTTGGAGTTTGACATGTTTCCCAAAGACCAGAACAGCTTTTTTTATCTTTTTTTTTTTTCAAGGGAAGAGCGAGAGAGAGAGAGCGAGAGAGAGAGAGCGCCAATTGGATTTCTGTGTGTAGATGGTGAAATTCAACGGGTGCTGTCCGCACGAAAATTTAAGATGCACAGTGTGGCGCAGAGTCGCTGGAAAAGGTGGCGGGACAGTGGGGCGCAGGCAAACAGGGTCGTTCTCGACTGTGACGTATGTACATATGTATGTATGTATGTATGTACATAAAGTATAGTAAAGTAAGTATGTAGGCATTGATAATTGCATCCAAATATACATATTCATAGACATATTGAATCTCATACACAGTATGCATACCCCATGACTGGAAAATCACGCCCCCCCAAACGCCAAGAAACACCAGCCGTGCAAGCAAACAAACACTCCATACTCGTTCCCACCTTGTCGTCGTTTTCTGCACCCAATCCAGTAGAACTGGTCCTTCAGTGACAGTGCCGTTCAGAAAATGCTGTTCACGATATTACTACCAATGGTCGCACCGGCGCCAAAAATAGCCGCATTGCCGAGCTTCTTTCCAACCTTTTTGCCGTACTGGTTCACCTTGCTCCCCTCCCCGCCCTGCTGCTGGCCCTCGGCGCCCTGTCCGCCCGCCGCCACCGCCATGGGCGGCACACTCGAGTTGTAGGGGTTCTGGTTCTGCGGCGGACCCTGGCCCGGAGGAGGAACAGGATACCCATACTGAGGCTGGGGGTAGTACGGCGGCATCGGGGCCGACTTCTTCTGCTCGTCGTGCTGCTCCACGAGGACGTAGCTCCGCGGGAAGATGCCCTCCTGCTGGGTCCTCGTGTTCTGGCCCATCCACCAATCCTGGTTCATGTACTCATGCACGAGAATCTGGTCGTCCTTTTCGAACGACACATCGCGGTTATCGGATGCGACGTAGCGGTATAGGGCCCGGGCGCGCGCCAGGACGGGCTTTCCGGAGCGGCTGGGGAGTACGGGCGCGGGCGTGGCATCGTACGAAGGGGGTGCCGGCGCGGGGGACGACGTGGGAGTCGCTCCTGGCGGGGGGTTCGTGCTGTTGAGGCCCAGATTCTGCATTTGCTGCGTGGGGGGAGGGGGAGGAGGGGACGAGATGTTGCTGTTGCTGTCGTTGGTCGCAGGCGCGGGGGTGGTGTTCCTGGAAGCAGTACGGAGGGGACCAGACAGTGATGACTCTGGAGGCAGAGCTGCGCTGATTTCGTCAAAGATGGATTCGTCAATCACGCCCTTTTCCAGAAGGGTTTCGAGTTCCTGTTTCATAGCGGATGTCAGTGTGTTTTTTTTTCTCTCTATCTCTTTTTCTTTTCTTTGCCACGACCTACCGTCTTAATATTCCGGAGCGACCGGTTCGTCTCCATAATGATTTGGCGATCCACAGACACCATCGTGGCGGCACAGGCAAGCGAGTCGTCGCTCTGAACCGGTCTCTAGGCGAAATATCCAATGCGTCGCGTTTGTGTTTCCCTTTTATCCGATGTGCTCTCCTTGCGCGCTCGGGATGTCGTCAAAGGCAAAGGTACGAAGCTGAGGGGGTAGGAAGGTAAGCTGGGAGGTGATGAGCGAAAGAAGATGGAGATGAATGGCGATGGTGGATGTTGGATGGGGGGTTGTTGGGGAGGGGCGCAGTGAGGATAAGTAAGTACAGTGGGATAAGCCCGGCGTGAAAACACTGGGGCTGTGACGCCAGCAGCGCGCCGAGAGTAGAGAGCACAATGGGGAGCGGACGGGAGGACCAGCGAGGCTGTGCTGTGCACACGCCGCCACCGGAGCTCGGCCACGGCGCTTCGTATCCACGTGCGAGGCCAGGCGCCGCTCAAGGACAGCGAATGCCGAGCATTTCGATACGTCTGGTGATAAACGACACGGGCACTGCCTGACTGGTGCGACCCACTGTACAGCGTGCAGGGTCAACACCGCAATTCCGGAAGCCGTGGTGGGTTGCTGCATGTTGAATCACCCATCTTGCACGCAGCATGAAGCCAATGCAGCGATCATCATGTTTGGTCATGGCGTTTTGGAATTACAGCCAAGCTGCTAGATACAGTGGCATGATATGCATTTCAAGTCATGTACTCCTCTGCTACTACCAGTATCTAAGATACCTACGACCATTGTCTTCCATGCCCCATGTCCCTTGGAGCACTGGCTCGTGATCAAACTCACGTCACTCGACTTCCCTTCTCCTGGCCATACGTTACGCCCGCCATACATGATATATGCGTGTCATCCTTCTTCATGAGTATTGAAAAAAAAAACATCTACAAAAACTTGCTCTCCTTGACAGTGTACAGGTCGACGTATTCATCCACAGCCATGCCATCAAGCTTGCTGCTGTTCTGGCTAAGCTCAACCAACTCCTGAACACGGCTCTCAGACAAGTGCGGGCCGAGATGACGCTTGTACTTGGCCAGAATGACGGGCTTGGCCTCTTCACGGCGCAGACGGTGACCGAGGGGTGCCTCGACGGCGACCTCGTCGAGGACGGTGCCGTCGTTGAGTTCCACGGTGAGGGCATTGGAAATGGTTCGCAGGGCGGGGTCGTGGTAGTCCTGCGTGTACTGGGGGTCTTCCACACACTTGATCTTCTTGCGTAGCGACTCGACGAGCTCCGAGGTGGCGGCCTCGCCGCCGTCGGTGTAGTCGGTGGCCTCGAGACGGCCAAAGACGAGCATGACGGAGCACATGTACTGGATGCAGTGGTCGCGGTCGGCAAAGTTGTCCATGGGCTTGAACTGCTTGTCAATGATGCGGACACAAGCCTCGTGGGTGCGGCAGGTGACGGCCTTGATGTCGGCGGCCGACTTGCCCATCTTCTTGAGCAGGTGGTGAATCTTTTCCGAGGCTTCCACGGCGGTCTGGGAGTGGAACTCGGCTGCAATCATTCTCGCCCGTCACGGAAAAAATCGTCAGTCAAGTCCGTAGAATGCAAGAAGAAAAGGAGGAAAGAAAAACATGATGAGAAAAAAAAAGAGGGCAGGAGAGAAAAACAAAAAAAGAAAAAGAAAGAAAAGAAAGGGCGGTGGAGCACATACCGGGATACGAGACCTTGAAAAGGACGTTTTCCATGACATAGCTGCCGTACGGACGCTGGAACTCAAACTTGTTGCCCTTGAACAGAACATCATAGAAACCCCAAGTGGGAGCGGACAAGACGGTGGGAATACCCTGCTCGCCCTTCATGACCTTGAGGGCCAGATTGACGGCCCGCTGGCACGCGTCGCCGGCGGCCCACGACTTTCGGGACATGGTGTTGGGAGTATGGCGGTAGGTTCGCAGCGATTGGCCATCAACCCAGGCCTGGGTGACGGCATCGGCAATTTGCTTCTCGTCGAGGCCGAGCATCTTGGAGACGACGGCCGTGGAGGCGACCTTGACGAGGACAACGTGGTCGAGACCGACCTTGTTGTAAGAGTTGAGCAGGGCCAGACAGCCCTGGATCTCGTGGGCCTTGATCATGGACTCGAGGATGTCCTTGACGGTGAAGATCCTGCCGCCGGCCAGATTGCCGCCGGCTTTATTGGTGCGGTTGATCCAGTCGGCGACAGCCAGGATGGCGCCCAAGTTGTCTGAAGGGTGACCCCACTCGGCGGCCAGCCAGCAGTCATTGAAGTCTAGCCATCGGATCATGGCTCCGATGTTGAAGGCGCCGTTGACGGGGTCAAGCACAAACGGCGTTCCGGGAACCTTGGTGCCATTGGGGACCACAGTGCCGGGGACGATGGGACCAAGAAGCTTGGTGCATTCCTTGAATCGCAAACCCTCTAGACCGCAGCCGAGGGTATCGAGGAGGATCCATCGCGCAGTGTCAAACTAGGAGGGAGATGAAAGTCAGCCATGACCAATGCGATATGCGATGGGAGGTTCAAAAACAACAGAAAAATGATGGTCGTGGACATGTTTTTGAGTGAGAGGAGGTTTGTAGTTTACCCCGCCAAAACAGGCGAGATGCGGGTATGCGGAGAGGGAGACACTCACAGCCAGATCCGAATCAATTGGCTTGTTGGCAACATAGTCGGCAATATCCTTAATCTCGGGATCGTACTCGCGGGGTTGCGAAGCCATGGCGGGCGCAGCAGACAAGGTGGCGGCAGAGGTGCAAAAGCTGCGTCGGGAAGACGACGTTGAGGTTGAGGATGTTGAGGAGGGAGCTGGCGCAGAGGCAGCAGCAAAGACACGCGCCGAGCGACCCACGGCGTGTGCGGCGGAAGCTGTTGGGAGGTGGGCGATGCGCAGCTGCTTGGATGCTGTGCGCAGGCCGCGGGTGACGGCAGACATTGGAGCGGGGTTTGGCTGCTGCTTTTGGGGATTCCGGTGCTCGATGGGGTGTGATTGATACAATTGATGCAATTGACGCACTTGTTGGTGCTGTTGAGTAATTGATGGTGTGCAAAGAGGATGGATGGATAGATGTCTGATGTCTGCTCCCTCGGACATGCCCAGCCAGATTGCCGGTGCATGCCGCGTGCTCCTCGGTTAAGCCGAGGTGCCAGAGCCGAGAGGAGACTCGGAGAGACGGCGTAACTTTGAAGCGGCCGTCCTTTGCGCCCAGGCACGACGCCTTACCCGGGACGAACCGCACCACCTACACGTTGCAATGGCGCACCGCCCGCTATTTCTTTCGTGCTATCTGCCGAAATTCGAAATGCAACATGAAGGCATGTGAGATGTGGGAATTGGCTGCCATGAGATGGACATGGCAAGCAGCTTACTCATTCTTTTTTTTTTTCTTTTTTTCTTTTTCTTTTCCCCTTTCTTCAAGTGCTGATGCGCCGATACGACCTCACAATCCAATACCAAGCCCATTTCTATTCCCTCATCCTCTTCCGCCGCTCAGCAACCACAACCGCATCACACCTCTTCACCTCCCTTCGGCTACCGGCATGGAACATGAAACCAAAAGCCATTGCACTTTCTCCCGAACCGCCAGCCTGCTTGTCCAACGAACCAGGATCCCCAAAGCCACAGCCAAGAGGTGACCCCCCCCTCTTCCATCCTCCAACACCAGCAATTGCCCGAGTGCCTGGTAGATTTAGTCCGCCCAATACATGCAAGCAGAAACCTTGATCTTGGTGCTTTTTTCTTCCTCTTCTTATCCCGCCGGCCAGTCCCCGGGGCTGCGACGGCGAGAATCATTTCCCCAGCCCCAATCGATCCAACACACCCTCATCCATCAGTGCTGTGCTATTGAAAGAAGCAGGCCAGGCGAACAAGAGCCACTTTTCGGGCCCAGAAACCCCGAGCCCCATGTTTTGCCTTTTTACTAAATAAAAAAAAAATCCGTCTTAAATAAGGGCTCTTGTTCTTTGTTTCTTTCTTTTGTTGTTTGTTGTTTGTTGCTTTTGCTGCTGCACCACGTCCCTTGGGCAGAAACAAAGACGAGGAGACGGGGCGGGCGCACACTGCAGCTTGTTTGTTCGGATCGTCGGAACGCCAACACCAACCAACCAACCAACCAACCCCCCCCTTTCCCCATCCCACTTTCGGCCCGTGTCCGCAGCGCATTGTACTTTCTTGTTGCTACAGTTTTCTCTCTTCTCCGCCCTCCCCTCTTCCTCTCTTTTTTTCCTAAGCGAATTAAACCGCATTTAGCTTCCTGCGCGTTGCACCCCAGGCTTTACATGAACAAAATAACGTTATGCTTCTCCAGACCCGTCACTTGTATGGACAGTCCAGGGGGCGAGAGGGGGCTAGTTCGACAAGGCTAGCTTGGCTACTCCACGACAAAGTTTCCCCAGGTCGTTCCAGCCCGTCAGACTCAGCCCTGAAACTGGACATGGATATGGTATCTGGGCTGAGCTGAGCTGAGCGGCGCCGTTGGCCGGTGCTGATTAATACATACATTAATATCTCACGCGCTGCACAGCCCCCCCCCGGCTGGTGATGCAACTATGGGGAAAGGTGATGAAACGGGAAAGGGGAAGAAGAGAGAGGGGGAGGAACTCGACGTGTCGTTCTGGATGGATGGATGTCCTTGATCGGGTGTGCTGATAAAGACTCGAAGGTAACTGTCTTGGAATAGCCTTGTCGTGTTCTGTCCACGTACATACATACATATGCATGTATATATAAGAACCTGACACATCCTCAGACCAGTCTTGTCTACGTCGAGTTTTCAACCTTTCCGAACGAGCCGTGCTGTTCTCGACTTGTCTGCATTATCTGGAACAGGAAATCTGTCAAAAATCCGCACACGGCCTTTCTTCTAGCCATCACCGCATCCCAGGAAAAAAAAACTACTTGGATTATTCTCACTATCCACCATGTATTTCGTCGACATTGCCACCGCTGCTGCCGTCTCTCTGCTGGCTGCGCAGGTCAGCGCCAAGACCATCACCATTGATGTTGGCAAGAAGGGGTTGACCTTTTCACCGGATTCCGTCACGGCCGACAAGGGAGACGTGCTCGAGTTTCACTTCAACGATGTGCACAGTGTTGCCATGGGCGATTTTACCACCGGATGTGCGCCGGCCTCAAAGGGGGGGTTTTATTCTGGGTTCGTCCAGTCTTCGGGCAGCGGAGCCAGCGTACGTTTATCGTCCTACTCAGTCCTGCCAATAAAAGAGGAGAAAAAAGAAGTACAACAATCTCGCCATTTGTTCCCATGACTAACCTGGTTGCCGTCTTAGCAAAAGGTCTTCCAAGTCACGGTGAACAACACTGACCCAATGCCCTTCTACTGTACCGTTGGCAGGCATTGTCAGGCTGGTATGGTTGGAGTGGTAAATCCTTCATCAACCGACTCCCTCGACAAGTACAAGAAACTAGCCAAGGCTGCCCAGGATAACAAGTCTCCCGACGCGGCCTTTGGCGGCAAGATGGTCACGGGCACCGACGCATCAGCCAGCGCAACCTCGACCGCGACCTCGACCGCTACCTCGACCGAACCTAGCCGAACTTCTAGCACAACTACTGGCGCTCAGCCCAGCAAAACAGGAGCTGCTTCACAAATGAAGGCGTCCTTGTGGGGAGGCATCGGGGTTATGGCCCTTGGATACGCTCTTCTTCTCATCTAAGCCGAGCAAGATGAGTCCCACTACCTGGGTAGTTTACGTCGATTGCCATACCTGTTTCGTTCCTCTCTTCTTAGCGGTTTGGAAAATAAATTAAATAAATAAATCACGAGCATTTACGTGTCTCGCATACTCATGTTGACAGCTGCATCTTCACATCAATGTATCGGACGTGACGTTGGTTTCTTTGCGCGAGGCTTAAGTAGCACCTACGACCTTGTGGGTAGTCGCAATTGATACATGTTCCACAACCACTTTGAGCTTGTATGTACATGTATGTACGTGCTTCTATATTTCTTTGCGTCCAGGCGCCATACAACATGAGTTTTGATGTCAAGCTGTGTTGGATTAAAGGCAATGTTTTCTGTCTGAATGGTAGTGGTACAGACAAGGCTTTCTACTCGCCTCCACCAGCCTGCCGGTACAGCCAGTAGTGCAGCATGACTCAAGTCTGTACTTTAGGCCCGTTTCAGACTGCCGAAGACTGGGCTCAGAAACATTTCGAGTAAGCCATCAAAATAATCAAGTCGATGAGCTGAGCCATTCCGGATTAACTGATCGTGCGACCGAGGCTTTAACGGCACAAATCGCGGTTGTCGGAGAAATCGAGCTGACCTTACAATAATACCCTTGTAGATCTTCAAAGTGCAGTTCTTGCCGATGACGGAGTCATGATGCTGACACGGTTCGATGCCACAAACGAAACGGACGGATCGCTCTGCTGATGATGGCGCTAAGCTCGGGTTGATCAAGGCCTACCGACAACTAAGTAGGTACTGGTGCCGAATTGGTAAGTGTGCATTGCATGGGCTGTATGCAAGATTCACTGCAGTAATGGGAGATATCGTCCTGTCCACAGAGGGGCGGCGGCCTGTCGAACTTGATATTCGTGCAGAGAGACATCTCTTTGCCATTATGGGAGTCGCCATCTTCGATGCCCACAGATCCCTGTGGCGGTTGGGGATCTTGTTTTGTTATGGGCAAGCCATTCATTCCTCTTGCAGCTGGACAACAACCCCCGCCAGAGGGAAGAAGGGGCATGTGTGCGCGTGCGTGCGTGTGCAGGACACACGGATGAAGCTGTCAACACAAAAAGACAGACAGAAGCATGCACGCAAGTCAGGGGGAAGCGTCCATTGCGGGCGGCGAAAAAGTGGAACGGCAGCAATTGTTGAGAATTGGCATTTCAAAAAAAAAAAAAAAAAAGCAACAACAAGAAACAGCCAGTGGTGTCGAAAAAATTCGGTTTTGTTCGCGTTAAGAGACTGGCTGGCACTCGCGAGTCGCGTCGTGGGTTGGGGTTTGTGCAAATTGAGCCACGAGAGAAGCATTGGCCAACCAAGGCGGCGTAGCATAAGACTGGGTAGTTGTTAGAGAGACAGAGCGATGATTCATGTACCTTACGCATGGAGGATCCGGCCAAGGCAGGTGCAATGGGTCACGAAAGCCAGCAGCAACGATAAGCCAATCAGGAGGCTGGAATGCGCGGGCATCTCCATTCTGGACCCTGAATCACGGACTCACCCAATGGTACGACATTGCGCAAGAGTAACGCTGCGGCCATCGAGCCGCCACACCTGTACATACTACAGATGTACCTTTGATGGCTGCGGGCTCCGGCTGGGCGGGTTGGTTGTCGCTGGTCCGATCTGGGCAATGTGGGTCCGGCTTCGACTATCGACTGAGGGCTCTCCATCGATTCTGCGCCAGACGTCACGACACGGCTCACGACTCACCATTCTCCAAGACGCCTTGATTTTGAGCACGCAGAACAGTCAGAACATTCCGTATCTGTACAACCTCATCTTGCTCGCGGAATCAGGAAAAATCAGAGCGATTGCATGCTTTAGCTGACAAGCCCGGCAAGTTGCAACGGTTGCTTAGCTGATATACCCTGCAATCTTGCATTGGCACGAACTGTCTCCTGGCGCCCCCTCTTGATCGACGGCGCCGTGGTGTACTTGCTTGTAAAGGGTTTTGGGAGAGCACTTATTTCATGCTCCCAAAAAGGTAGTTGGGAGTTGGAAAGCATTACGCATTATACACAACTTACTACGCAGCTGGTGAGACAGACATACGGACAGACAGACAGAGATGCTGGTCGCTCGGCCCGCCACCAATCGTGCAGCTTTGATGGCTTGTGCAGCTCCTTCCCTTGTCGTCTGTTGTCTCTGGTATCTCTGATGTCTCTCTTGTGCTGCTCCTTCCTTCCTTCTCGCTCTCTTGCCCGGATTACTAGTCCGGCTTCGTCAAGCTACATGAACTAAGACCTGCATCTAATCCCAGACGGGACCGCTCTGATGAAAACTACTCTGATGATGCTACCCTGATGAGGCCACTCTGACCTGTCATTGATCGCCCTGCGTGTATCGAAATCTGCCATGCCACATCTCAGATCGGTTGGTCCACATGCCGACCCCAAGTGCCTGCATCAAGTCGTCGGGCATTTTGCATCTCGTTGGCGTCACACCCCTCCTTTTTTTCTAAAACGAAGCCTGCCTGTCCCAAAATCCGCAATCTGAAATTGGTCTGAAGCTGCTGTTATATGCTCCACTGCCATAGTCAACCGCCATTCCCGCACCAATCGACTGGAGCACATACATAACATTATTACCACCACTACCGCCCTGATTTACTGCTCACTCTCGTAGGCATTTTCGTTGGGCACAACCGCCTACCTCGCCAACTTCCCTGTTTGTCAACAGGTCAACAAACAAACAAACAAAACCAAAAATAAAATCCCAAAAAAAGGACTTTGACTTCGAATATACAGACTGGTAGGCATACGCACAATACCAAGCAATGTCTCGAACCAAGCTTTTGGTTTACCTTCTGAGGCGTGACCTGAGAGTCGCCGACAACCCCGTTCTGCACCATCTTGCATCCGTCGGTGATCATGGGTTCACACACCTTCTGCCGATTTACGTATTTCCCGCCAAGCAAGTAGAGGTTTCCGGCTTTCTAAAAAACGGAGAAACCTCTCCGTATCCCCCTGCTCTGAGTCAGATCGGCAAGTTCTGGCGATGTGGACCACACCGGGCCAAATTCCTGGCCGAATCGGTTTGGAACCTCAAAGACAACTTGGAAGAGCTGAACAGCGGTTTGGTCATCCGGGTTGGCAGTACCAAAGACGTGCTGGATCATTTGGTGGGCGGACTGAAAAACACGGCCACGACTGTGAACAGCGTGTGGATGACAGAGGAGCTATCCTGGGAAGAGAAACAAGAACAAAAAGAGGTGGCTTCATTGTGCTCGGAACGCGATATTGATTTCAAGGTTTGGAAGGATGAAAAGTACTTTGTCGACGAGTAAGTCTGCTGCTGTTGCCACCGCACCGCATATGGTGCTTTGACATGTATACAATATCGACTTCACCCTTACTAACCAGAGCGGTTGGACAATAGTCGCGACACTGGCCTTGCTGGCCCCGAAGACTTGCCTGATGTGTTCACGACTTATCGCAAATCGCAGGAACCGCTTCGAGAGAAACCCAGACAAGTGCTGCCACGACCAGAAAAGTCGTCGTTGCCCGCGTTACCAGAAAAATCCACAATCCCTGACCAAGCACATCCTTTTGTCTCGGCGTCATCGTTGGAAGATCTTTGCGACAAACTTACCAAGCCCCTAGTGAACATACTTGCCGACCCTCCGCCTGCCCCTGAAGTTATACAGTCCAGTCATTCGTTCACCGGAGGCGAGTCAGAAGCCTGGAAACGCATGGCTCATCTGGCGCAATCTGGAGCGCTGACATCGTACAAGAACACGCGCAACGGACTAATTGGAGCGGATTATAGCACCAAACTCTCCAGTTACCTGGCACTCGGATGTCTCACAGCAAGACAGGTGCACGAAGAGCTTCTCAAGTTCGAAAATGGTAAGTGCGATGAATACAAAGATGCAGATGGATATGGCAAGGGAGAAAATGAGGGAACAAAGGGCATACGATTTGAGCTACTGTGGAGAGATTACATGCGACTTTGCACTGCCAAATTTGGCCGCAAGCTCTTTCGGTTATCTGGCTTTCGCCAAGACGATTCTTATCGCAAAACTTGGAACACATCCAACGAGGAGACTGCTTCTCCCAAGCAAGACCCGTCTCCTGTGGTAGTGTCGGAGATGTTGGAACGGTTCAAGAATGGGACAACTGGCATGGGCTTGGTAGATGCTTCTCAGCGCGAGTTATACTTTACGGGATATACGTCGAACCGGGCGCGGCAAAACGTGGCTAGTTTTCTTTCCAAACACTTGGAAATCGACTGGCGATATGGTGCTGAGTGGTATGAGATGATGCTCGTGGACTATGACGTGTCTTCCAATTGGGCCAATTGGCAGTATGTGTCGGGCGTTGGCAACGATCCCCGGGGGGATGCACGCACATTCAATCCGGTCAAACAGGCGTTTGATTACGACAAGAAAGGTGCTTTTGTCCGAATGTGGATTCCGGAGCTGGCAGGACTCGAAAAGCTTGAGAACGTTTTTCAGGTTTGGACAGCCGAAAAGGACGATTTAGTGCGATGCGGTCTCTCTCAGAATGTCATGGCGACAGAGCCCATGAGAAAGATTCAGTTCCAGGTGGACCGCAAGCCGCGGGCTGCTCGAAAGCCGTTTAGCAGAAAGCGTGGCCAGCATCGTCAATTCCACAGTAACCATTCAGGAACGTCGAGCGATGCGACCCCAGCCGACGGTGCTGCTGTGTTGAACGGGAAGAAAGACGGCGGAATTGGGAATGAGAATGCGCACGGCAAAGACGAGGCAAGCAACCAGCAAAGATCAAAAGGATCCATGGCTCATTCGTCCTCTACCAGTGGATCATCGTGGAGGGGAAACTACACGGGGAGTGGACATGGTACGCACTCGCATGGCGGCCCCGCGAGTCGAGGAAACGGGCAGCATCGCGGGTATTGGCGGCCATCCGGACCGCGAGGGGGAGCCGCATCTCTGGGCCGACATGCAGTCGGGCAAGCACCATCACAGATGACTCCTCCTCATACGCAGTATCCCGGACATGCTCAACAGGGTTGGGTATTTCCGACACGTTGAACCGCTCTTTGAGGGTGTATGTGTTGGATATTGGAACAGGCAGGTTTGGACATTGCCTTGTGCGTGCGGGGTGAGGTATGAATTTATATGTCATGTTCATGCTATTTTTATCGTGGACGTTTATTTTACAGAACAAGGACATTCATGGATTATAATAGGCATGGATAATGGCGAATGTAAATCGCGCAGCAATTTGGCTAGGCAATTAGTACGAATACGTGCTTGGCTGAAATCAACTTACCATCCTGGTCAAAAACAGTATCATTCTCATGTTGCATGCACACGCTCATTCACCCATTAGTTAATTGAAGATTCAACCAGGACTCGCACGTAATGGACATATACACACACATACACACACGCATAAACACACACACACACACACACATATATATTCATGCCAAGAAAATACACATCCACCACCCTCATCTTCCTATCCATCACGTCACGCACCAACCAACACCCACCCCAGCAACTACACCCCAAACTTCTTCTCCTTATCCGCAATAAAAAAGTCCTTCCCCGTGGCAGTCTTGTACTTGTCGCGGATAAAATCCGAAATGGCCTCATCCTTGGCCTGCTCCGCAGCAGACTCATTGCTCTGGTCGCCTTGTCCCAAGAATTTTTCCTGCACAAAGTCGACGGCTGGGGGATTTCTTGGTTAGCAGGGTAATGGATCTCTCTCTCTCTCTCTCTCTCTCTTTCCTCCTTTTTTCTCTCTCTCTTTGTTTTGCTCTATACCTCTCCTTGTTCACTCTGTCTCCTGTTTTTTTTTTGTTTTCACCGGGAAAAGGGGGGATACATGTCACTGCCCAGCAAAATACCTTTATCAAGACCATCCTCGTTCCGCTCTCCCTGCTCTCCTCCCCCCGCCATGCCATTCAATTTATCCTTCAGCATGCCCCCTATGCCGTCCTTGTTCTGGGCTGCTCCCTCGTTGTTGTTGTTGTTGTTGTTGTGATTCGTGGTGTGGTCATTGCTGGTGTTGGTGTTGGTGTTGGCTCCGCCGACCCCATCCGTGACTTTTTTTAAAAAATCCATGCTTCGTGTATGTGGGGTCTCTTTTGGGGTCTCTTTCGGAGGTGTTGATCTTCTGCGTAACTGCGTAAAGGGGTGTTCGTTCAGAAAAGCGAAAGGCGGAAGGTGAGGCAAGTATAAGTACTACGGAGGGGAGAGAGCTGAATAAAGTACCTATGTAGCAGAGGGATGAGGTGGATTAGGAAACGGGAAACGGGCTTTCGAGTTGTAGAGCAAAATTACTGATTCGCTCCGTGGATGCAAAGGCTTCGTCGTCTCTGTGTTTTATGTTGGCGGGGTTGATGAAGGGGAGGCAACACGCGGGAGAGGTGTCTTTTTTCAAAAAAAAAAAAGGAAAGAGGGGAGGGGAGGGAGTGCACAACGTCACGTCGTTGACTCGCGCTAATGGAGGGGAAACTTTAGCCAAGTTGGCGGGCGTTGGACAGTGGACACTGGAAAACGTCATTGTCGCCATCGCGCGGGTGCAGGATTTCAGCTGGACAAGGGTGGACGATGGGGGGGTTGTTCTCCGCTTGGGTTGATGATGATGGTGCTCTCTGTCCTGCAAGGTATGTCTGGTCTGCTTTGCACGTGTGTTTCCAAGCAAGCACGATACTTGGAAAGACGAGAGCACGAGGGTTGGACACAATTAAGAGCTTCCGGTACGTCCTGATTCCTGATTCCTGGTGAGGTCACCACTGACCTGACCACTTGGCAATGACCAGGTGCGAGGTTGTGGATCCCCCGAACACTCAAGCTAAGCTCTTCCTCTTCCGTACAAGCTCGCCGTCCCAGAAACAGACCTTGGACCTGGTTATTTTTGAAATACCCAGACTGAGAGGCCTGCAGGGCACAGCAGGAGCCATATGCCCGCTTGTATCACACACGCCGCTTCGTCTCCCGATGTACTGTACCGGGCATAGTGGACGTACATATTCCGACATGACAGCGGCATATCCATCATACTGACGGCATTCGTACTCCCATGACCCGGCATCACACAAGACACGAGCAAACAGCCTTGGAACATCTCTTTTCTGGCATGGCCCGTGTCTATCTGGGACGGCTTGCCATTCGCCATGCTAAATAAAGATGACCGTCTGCGAGACTGCCAAGCAGAAATGATTGCGAAAAGTTGCCCTAGGGGATGCTGCGCATGGTAGAGTAGGCCAAGACAACGCGATAGCTTTGCTTTGGTGGGAGGGAGTACAGATGTACAGTAAGGGTGTACAGTAAGGGTGCACAGAGCAGGAGCACATCTGCCGCCCAAGACCATGATGGACTACCGGTCCCCCATTCTCAGTGTGCATGCCGGTCATGATGTAGGTATCCGCGAGCGATGAAACGGCTGGTAGTGGTGCGGGTGGCAAAACAAGGACACAATGGGAGAAAAGGAAAGGAGCAACACGACATGACGGACATAATGCTATAGCAGCGGACGCGGAGCGACTGGCACAGCAGTTTCGTAAAGGTTTGAACGGGAGTGCTCAGTTCGATGAGTCGTACTGCCCGCCACTAGACAGGCAGAACACCCAACAAGACCGACTCCAAGTGTATTCCCGCGGAAAAAAATAATAATAGCTAAGCCCATTCGCATGCTGTCCATTCGCACGAGGCACCGTTGACCTCTTACACTCGTCCATTCTCGTCACCGTAATTGAATCTGGTCCCCTTACATAGCCTTTGCCCCCAAGAAGACACGAAGCCGTTATGGTCGTCCAAATATTGAATTCCCGAGTTCCTCCTCCCCTCCCTCCTGGTAGCCTATTGGGCGCACTGCTGAGCAGTTCGACGGCTTTGACGGGGGGGGGGGACATCTTTGCACAAGCTCGTAGCTTTATTCAAAGACAAAAAGAAAACAAAAAAGAAACTGAGATTTTCTTACCCCATTTCGGGTCTGCTTAAATGCAAGGCATGATTGCAGGAGACCGTGTTTGCTGCTGTTCAATGCGCCACGACCTGCAAACACCATGCGCTTCTTAAGTCCCCAACCCAACCAGCAAGACCAGAGGCACGCCCATGAATGACATCGGTGCCTTTTCTCCGGACTAAAAATGAAGGCAAGATTACAACCTTTCATCTGCGAGAATAGCTGCTTCCCTTCATAACTACTCGCAGGCTCGATACAGCTTTTGCGCCGCAGAAAATTCGACTTGGGGGCTTTCCGAATATGCTTCGCGAATAAAATTATCCGCTTCGTGGATAACACGAATACTTTGCTCGACGCTGGGGCTTCTCGTGTTGCCCATGATTCTTTGCCACCCCTGCAAAAGTTGTTTGAGATGATCGCCGGCAAGCAAGACATCGGGGTCGAGAAGACTCCGTAACGATGGAACCCGACACGCCGCTAGTAGAACAAGCATTGCACATGCCATGCTACAATGTCTTAGGCTATTATTCCGAGGCAAAGAATATCATTTTCATGGAGAACAGCGGGAGAGGAGACTCACGACAAAGAACAGATCCACGAGTCAACGAGAACCGTCTGCGAAAACCCTCTCAGGTTAAGAATGTGCATCAAGCAGGCATCCAAGCAAGCTTTACAATTTTTCCGAGCCTCTTGGCTGGGTGTACTGGCACTCAATTCGTCGTTCCCGCCACGGCTGCCGCTGAGCAACCACATCAAATATGGACGATAGATGACGCTCCTGCAGGTCAGATATCTTTGTCTGAGGAATCCGCTTGCTGCGTTAGCTGCTGGTTGCATATCTATGGTGAACTGAAACGCGGGAGGGAGAAAGTTGCGCCACTCATCGAGCTGATGCTGAAGCTCAGCCACGATGTATGGGAAACGAGTCGTATCAAGCGCAGCACCGCTCCCTTGAGCATAGAGGAGTTGATGAACCCGGTTGAGGAGTCGTCTCATGCTAATACAGGCAAGGAAGTAGAGTGATGCCTGTTCCTCTTCTGACGCGGCGAAATGCGTGTTGTAAGCTCCTGGCAGTGGAATAGACGACTCCATCCGTGATATGCCAGAGACTGGACTTGCCGAGAGTTCAGCAATGTAGTCGCTTCCACAGACATCATGTCAGTCAGGAGAGCCATCATTGCATCCTTTTCGAAACTCCTTACCTCTCCAGGATGTAGCAAGACCAAAATATCCTCCTTGTGCGCTCTCGATCCTCATGAGTCTCGTGATATGGTGGATACGACAAAAGCATCATGCACTTTGCTGCAGTTGCACCAATGTATTCCCATGCTTGCAGCGGTCTCGCGAGAAAGGCGAAATACAGCCTGTTTGTATTTTTTCAATATTTTTTTTTCATTTTGTTTTGTTCGTTATTGTCAATTCTGGTGCCTTTTGTGCCCTAACCAGGGCCATGCGCGCTAAGATGGAAAGGGAGGGAGGGAACAAAGAGAGAGAGGGAGGAGCATCATCATACCCCACGTAAAAAAGGCATTGCGCAGACAATGAAGTCACACTAAGATGGGCGACATAGGCCTTCTTCAAGGCTGCATCAAAGTAGACGTCGCCCATCTGACGTCTTGATATCCTCCGCCTAGCGTCTTGTTCCGACACACTGCTTGCACTCTCCATGTCAGTGGTGACTTGACTAGCACATCCAAGTGCCATGGCCAATAACGCCACACATGCGTCGATATTATCTTCCGGAGTCACACCTGAGTCGATCAAGGTCCTCGTTCGCTCAATTTGACGCCGAGACATGGTCGGATACCAAAAGTTGACATTATGCTCGAAAGATTCCAAGATGGAATCCACGTCTTCAGATGTGACATAAGGATAAATGGTTGACTGTTTGATGGCAAGGGAGGGTCGGGATTGCTCTAGCTGGAATATAGACGAATAGTCGTTTCTCAAGGATGGAAAGTTGTCAAAGTGATGCCATGACAAGACAGATTCCGTGGTGGAAGTGTGCATGGAGTCGAGTACTGCGTTCTCGAAACTGCTAGCTTTATCCTGCCTTGTATCGTTCCCACTGGTTGGTGTCCTAGATATGGGTTGCGATGTGCGAGCGGACTCAGCGTCCGTGGCTGATGGAGATTCCATGCAGGGACTGGAAGATGTCGGAGCAGGTCCTGGAGAGACGCCAAAACGAATGGCCTGAGCTCGACCCGCATGCTGCGCCTATGCTTTACTTGAGAATGTTGCCCAGCCTAAGAGAAGACGTTGTCGTAAGTTGTGATATATGGAATCTTACCAGAGTAGAATTCAGCTCCTCGAGAGCCTTTTCGATTCGCAAGACTCCATCGAGAACCAAGTCAGTTTTTCCACGTCTGAATGAAACATTGTTAGCATTGGCGCAAGCAGATACTTGTGCTTCCTCACAGCGAGGGAATGGGAGATCAAGAGAGCGGTGTGTCTTACGAGCTGGCCTCTGACCCATATGCACAATGTTGATCCGAAGCTATACAAGTCGCACAGGGGCGATTGCCATCACATCTTTTTTCATTTAGACTTTTTGTCAGTTTCATTTCCCTCATCGGTCCATTTGGTTCCAAGGGAATCTGAAAAACTCATACCTAATCTTGCGACTACGGCACACATCGCACTGATTTCAATTTTATCATGTTAGATGTCAGACAATCGGAGCTCCGCCATGCTTAGTCTACCGACATAGGGGCCAACTCTATTGCGTAGTTGGACTCTGGCTCACCGCGTGCGAAGTTCTCAGCCGCTTCCTTGATGGCTCGGAGCTGGACCGTGGTTCAGCCGAGACCAGATCTTGCATATTCATTTAGAACAGGTTTCAGGCCGTGGTCTCTGCCTGGGAAGGACTGCTGGTGATGGTGGCTCGCGGCTCGCGAGATCAGACTTCTTCGCCTCCAAAGCGTGAAGAGGGAAATCGGAAGCTCCCTTCAACCCTGTACCGGTGCCAGTGCTGATCCAGCAACGCCTGACGGGGAACCTGCTGATGACGAAAGAGTCGCAGAAGCGGAGACGAAAGTGCCAAAGACAGCTGCCCGCGCTGCGGAATAATTTCTCGTCCGCTACGCCTCACTGAAAAGAGCTCACCTCTTCGTCAAGGATGGGCGCTGGGAGGTTTCGTGTCATCAGTCGACTCAACGGCTTCTGAAACAATCCAATCATTAATGTGGAGAAAGTCACAGACGAACATGGGCAGCTACAAATCACCTGCTGTCGGCTATCGGCCCGGCCAAGGCACTGCTGGAAAGTGGATTTAAGGCAAGGCACGGACCAATCATCATACAGCACGCCTGACAACGACAAACAGAAACACAAGAAAAAGAAAGGACTTTCCGGGCAGGGAAGAGAATAGAAAGCCCGACGAACAAGAGTCTTGGCTGCATAATCCCGACACTATATGATATCTTGCGTGTATTTCGACAAGGGAGAAAAAAAACGGAGAAAAAAGAACCCTCTCCTCTTAGTACATGCTACAGCCTGTCCTTCAACTCCCACGACTCCCTCACAAGCCGCGCAAGAACTTCATGGTCGGGCTCGGTGCCATCAAACGCCGACGCTCTCAATCGACTTGTCCCCTTCCACCAAATGCAGCGTATTCATCACCGTCTGTGCACTTCGCTTCTCCAAACTCTTCTTCACCGGGTTTGGTGCTTCAAAGACCTCAGAAAGCTCCTCCAGCGTGCGATCCTTGGTCTCGGGGAAGAAGAAATAGATGAAGACGGCTTCAAAAAGATCCCAGGAAACAAAAACCAGGTAGAAGTAGTAGCCAATCTTCTCAAATGCAGGTCCACTGCTGTATTGGATAATAGTCGAGGCTGCCGAACTAGCCAGGTTGCCAATAGCCGTGCCTTTGGCACGCGTTGCCGTCGGTAAACTTTCAGCAATGTACATGGACTGCAGCGGGGTCCAGCCGAAGGAGAAGACGATTCCGAAGATGAAGATGAATGCGACCGTCGTATTGGCTGCGGCCATGTTGGTCGGGTCGTCGAGAGACATCTTGCTCGTGCCCGTCAAGATGGCAAAGCAGCACGCCGCAAAGACAATGCTGTACAGGAGCAGAGGTCGGCGTCCGATGACATCTGTCATGCGGGCACCAAGAATAGCACCCAGAAAACAGAGCACAGGGTTGATCCCATTCAGGGCGAGCCTCTTCTTTTCCTCCACGATGCCGGCATTTTCAAGCATCGACACCATGTAATAGGAGCTCAGACTATTTCCACTCAGCTGACCGAAACACGCCATGCCGAGAACACAGACGAGTCGGCGGCGCGCACTGCGAGTACTCCAAAGTTCTCGGTAATCCCACCATCTCTTGTCCGATCCTTCTGCTGCAATTTGATTCGACATCTCTTGCATCTGAAGCTGGACTAGAGGGTGCTTCTCGTCGCCTTGGCCGTGGTAGGCTGCAAGCACCCTGATGGCGTCTGCATGGCGACCCTGGGCCATGAGCCAACGTGGAGACTCTGGAAGCAAAAATACACCGGCAACAACGATACCTGACGTGATCATTTGACACCAGACAGGAATCCTCCAGGCAGCGTCGTTATCGATATAGCTGCAACCATACACCACCCAACTCGCGAGGATACTTCCAATGTACCACGTACAGTTATAGAGACCTGTCAGAGTCCCTCGCCATGAGGGGTGAGCAAGCTCACTGACGTAGCACGGGGCGGAGACACTGCAGAAGCTGACGCCAAAGCCAAGGATGAATCGTCCCGCCAGGAATTGGCCTCGATTGACCGACGGGGCTTGAACGCAAGTGCCGACTATGATGAAAAATGCACCAGCAAACATGCCCCAACGCCTCCCGAAATAATCGTTGGTCGGACCCGTGAAAAAGACGGCGGCAACGGAGCCGATATTGTACATGGCAAAGACTAGGCCTGTGCTAGAATCGGCAAGTTTCCTTCACATCTTGTCAGCAGCCTATTTTTCTACTGCTTCAAGACTCATTCGCGAAATGTGATTTCTCATACATGCCAAAGTATCTCTGATATGAATACATGCCATTCAGCCCTCCCATAAGAGAGCCGTCATACCCGTTCTACATGTCACAGCATTTACAACATTTATTAGCCACGAAACGCTCGCTATGAGGAATTAAGATTGCTTACTAAGCAGCCACAGAGGTAGGCGCAAAACAGAACTAAATACAATCGACACAGAGGAATTGTCCATGGTGAGCTCTTCTTTTGATCAAGATCCTCGTTGAGCTGGATGGCCGCATCGACCTCTGCCGTTTGGTGGCCATGAAAGCTCACGCTGGAAGGTATTTTCTCCGTAGCTGTCATGGTAAATGGGGCCGTTGTCGTCGATTAATCTGCCACAGTTGTCAAGTTCCGACGAGCCGGTGACTTGGGCAAGTCAGAGGCTGGATGGGACGAAAGACTTGTCAAGAAGGGCTTTCAAAGATGCAGTCGAACTCAAGCTTGAACTGGTACGAGGAACAATCGGACGGATACATGCGAGCAACACCTGTTCAGAGCAAATCGTCGGCATGATATGAGGCTGGTAGTCTTTCCCGCAAATTGTTGCTGCAGACAGCGTTTGTTCAGGCCATCCGTCCTTTAGCCGCCGCTGTGCTATAAGTCAGAGCTATAATCAAGCCGACATGCAATCAGACGCCAAGCGAGCCAGGGCAATAGGAAATTTGAATGACTAAAATTGCCTCTTCTTGGCGGGCAGGCTATGAGCAAACGAGGGGTCTCGGTACGGTAGCGTCTCGAGGCTTAATGGTCGTCGTCTGAATATACTCTCTCTCTCAACCACATCTCTCCGCTACCCCAGAGGTTCAAAAATCTTCCGAGGGTCTTTGTTGGAGCAGCTGCAGAAAGACTTTGTTGGGCTCAGATTGGTGGTAGATGTTGGGCTAGTTTCCCCATTAGCCGATAGCCACGCCCGGGATTGCATGGATAAATCGGGTGGAGAATCGATTTCCCTGCTGCTGCATTGTGTAGGACTGAGGCAAGGCTGAGATTTGATGGTCCAAAGCGTGCGCGTATTTGATGGATCAGCCTCAATTCGCGTCGGTGCCGGGGGAGTGACCAAAAAAGCTTCCGTTGACAAAGTCTGTCGGCTCCGTTTTCCCCGCGAAAGAAAAATGATCGCGTCAATGTTTCACTTTTCGTGTTCGCTGCGCCGAACGCCATTGGTGCGTTTGTCTCGGCGCGGCGGGTCCTCAGTGTTGCGGCTCTTTTGGCGTCAGGGAAAGCAGAAAGAGCAGAAATGCTGGAGAAGCCGTGGTCGAGGGTCCCCGTTACCCCCGAGACATCGTGTTTTGAGTCTGGTTAAACAATTGACTGGTTTTATCCGCAGCGATCTATGAAGCCGCATTCTCCAATCATCGATGCTTGCGCGAGCTCGTCTGCCGCCACGAATTTCCGTTGTTCGGCGGGATGAAGCCTGATTGACTCCCGTGACGCTGCTGGCTTTACCCCACGACTTGTCTCAACGTGTCTTCCTTGCGGATAAGGATCCGGAATTATGATGCGACTTCTCCACCGTGCGGAGGCGGGGAGCTTCAATCGCTCTTGTCCAAGTGTCGGCGCCTGAGTAGAAAAAGACGGCTTGGCCGGTCTCACATGGCAGAGGAGGAGGGGAAAGGGAGCATGGCTGGTTGAACTTCAACAACCCTCTCCTACATTCCCAGACCTCCCTGTCCAGCTTTCGGTCGTCGACTAGAAGTATTCTCGAAACTTTGAGTTTGCATCACAGTATCCTCGATTCCTTCTCAATCATGGGCGCCAATGCCAGAGTCCATGCAAAGAGTCTGTCGCCCCAAGAAGACGAGTCTCGACCAGACTATTGCAATGAAGCCGTGTTTCGCCGAAACTGCTTGCCTACTCGTTCCTATCACATCCCGGAGACATCACTGCTGCTCAATGGCCGCTGGGACTTCCATTTTGCCTCGTCACCTCTTGAGGCACCAGAGCCCGACAACGTGGACGCAGTGTCATGGGACAAATTGATGGTCCCGGGCCATTGGCAGCTGCAGGGCTTTGGCCGGCCTTGGTACACAAACGTTCAGTATCCAATTCCTGTTTGCCCGCCGCATGTTCCCTCAGAAAATCCAACAGGCACATATCGCCACTTCTTTCATGTACCGTCAACATGGCCTGCCAATTCCCAGTTGCGATTGAGATTTGACGGAGTGGACAGCGCCTACCATGTTTGGGTGAACAAAATGCTGGTGGGATATGCACAAGGCTCCCGGAATCCAGCCGAGTTTGACGTGACAGACCACGTGGATAGAACAGGGCCCAACGAGGTGGTTGTCAGGGTATACCAGTGGAGCGATGGCACTTATATCGAAGATCAAGATCAGTGGTGGCTCTCAGGTACGTGTGTTCTTTACTCCCCCGTCTCTTCTTTCCTATCAATGTCCATCGCCTGACGCTTCCATAGGTATCTTCAGAGATGTGAATCTGATCTCGTTTCCCAGAGAAAACAGAATCGAAGACTGGTTTCTCCGCACCGACCTGGACACGAATTATGAGCATGGAACTCTCCAAGCCTCCGTCGATTTGCTGGTCCAGCGTTCTCAGAAGCTAGTGGTTTCGATCTCGGAACTAGACACAAATGGAGGTAATACTATCGCAACGGCGGAATGTTCGGTCAAAGCCGGAGACACGACGGCCGAGCTCAGCATACCGGTATCGAGCCCTCGCAAATGGACTGCCGAAACGCCATACCTATACAACGTGGAACTCTGTCTGGAAGAAGACGGATCAAGAGCACCACAGGTCGTACAACAGCGCATTGGATTTCGCAAGGTTGAGCTGAAGGATGGCTTAATGACCGTCAACGGTGTGCCAATCCACCTCCGCGGCACGAACCGCCATGAACATCACCCTCACTTTGGAAGAGCCGTCCCGATCGAGTTTGCGAAACGGGACTTACTACTCATGAAACAGCACAACTTCAATGCCCTTCGCTGTTCTCATCAGCCTAATCACCCACAGCTTCTCGACCTTTGCGATGAGCTCGGACTCTGGGTCATGGATGAGGCAGATCTTGAGTGCCACGGTTTCTACGACGCCATCGCGCGCCCATTAGACATTCCGGAAGAGATGGACTATGAGGAGCGAAAGAAGCTCGCGTTTCCGCAATCCGCTGAATTCACCACCAACAACCCGGCCTGGAAGGCGGCGTACGTCGACCGCATGACATCCATGGTTCAGCGCGACAAGAATCATACCAGTGTCATTATGTGGAGTCTCGGAAACGAGGCATTTTACGGCGATAACCACAAGGCCATGTACGCGTATGCAAAGGCTGTCGACCCTGGACGTTTGGTGCACTACGAGGGCGACGCGCACGCCGAAACTGCCGATGTGTACAGCTACATGTACCCTTCTATCGAGCGGCTCATCAAGCTCGCCAGGGAGGAAGGTGTGGAGAACGGCAAGTTCGAGAAGCCCATCATACTGTGCGAGTATGCCCACGCCATGGGCAATGGCCCCGGCTGGCTCGAGGACTATGAGCGTGCGTTCCGTGAGCATCCGCGTCTACAAGGGGGCTTTATCTGGGAATGGGCAAACCACGGTCTTTGGAAAGAAGATAGTGGTTACTATGCTTATGGTGGCGACTTTGGCGAGACTCCTCACGACGGCACATTTGTCATGGACGGTCTGCTGAACAGCCAGCACCAGCCGACACATGGCATTCTTGAGTTCAAGGCCGTCAATCACCCTGTCCGGTTCGAAGTGAAGGACGGTAAAATATGGATTGAAAACTGCTTCAATTTTGTAGACTTGAGTCATCTAGCCGCTTCGTACAAGCTGGAGGAGTTTGGCGACGAGTAAGTCTCCCCCCTGGTTCCTTTTTCCGCTCAGTTGAGCTAAGAATGTGGACATTTAATTGTTGTTCTGACCTGTTTCCGTCTAGTGCTCACCTACTCGCATCGGGTGAGCTGACTTTGCCAAATGTTCCACCTGGCAAGACGTCACAGATTTCACTTCCCGAAGCCGTTTCCACCTTCAAGAGTAGTAAGGAAGTATATCTCACCATCTCGGTTCAGCTAGCCCACGAGACGTCCTGGGCAGACAGTCATCATGAAGTTGCCTTTTTTCAACATCGCATCCAGACCGCTAGTAAGACATCAACAGAAGCACTGCTGTCTCTGAACAAGCTATCTTCCACGATTCACGTGTCATCGGAGAGATCAGTCACGACAGTTTCGGGACTGAATTTCAGTTACAAATTTGACCGGGCTCGTGGCTTTCTTATTTCTTGGACTGTCAACGGAGACGAAATGCTCTCGGTGGATGGTACTGTTGGTGGCGCTATTTATCCTTCTTTCTGGAGACCAGCTACAGATAATGACGTCTCTGGGTCTCTGCCATACTGGCAGCGGTTCGGTGTCGATCAATTGACCAGTCAGCTCCGGTCATTCGCAGTTGACACGTCCAACAGCAATGAAGTCGTGATCAAAGCACACACATTCGTCACTCCACCAGTCTTGGCTTGGGGATTCCATTGCGAGATTGAATACACCATCACCGTCACGGGATCGCTGCGGATAGACATGGCTCGGTTGCACGCAACCGGCTCGATGCCCGATCACATTCCTCGCATTGGCTTCAACCTGCGGTTAAACAAGGCTCTGGATCGGGCCAAATGGTTCGGCCGTGGGCCAGGAGAATCCTATCCTGACAAGAAGTCGTCACAGCGCCTGGGCGTCTGGCAAGTGGACCACGTTGCGGATCTGCATGTTCCGTATGACGTCCCACAGGAGAATGGAAACCGTATGGACACTCGCTGGATCAGACTCACCACGAACCAGCCAGGGCCATCAGGCATCCGGGTAAGACGGACCGGAGACGACTCCACGTTCAGCTTTGTCGCTGGCCGTCACAGCGTAGAGAACATTCAATCTGCTAGACATCCCACAGACCTGGTGGAGGACGATGCCACCCTTTTGAGATTGGATGTTGAGGTTGCTGGTGTCGGCACGGGGGCTTGTGGACCGGCTGTGAGGGAGGATCTCATGGTGCGATGCCAGGATATGTCGTTTGGATTTGAATTGGAGTACATTTAGAAATGATTTGAATAGAATGAGATGCCTTGGATAATTGGAGAGGGCATCCTTTGCCAAGGTTGCACTATTAGCACTATGTTGCCACGGGTTTATTTTTTATATATAAACTGTATTTTATACAATAAAAATGCGAGCAGTTGAAGCTTTCCGTAGACGCTCATGAACCAACTGGTTTTTTTGGAAAAAAAAAAAAAAACTACGTCCTTTTGAACGGTGACTGACGGTGGACGGCGATAAGATAAGCAGACGGCCAGCACACAGAAAGTGGACGCGACAGGAAGAGCAGCGTCATAAGTCAGATGGTGGGGCCATGTCCTGGAGTGACTCAACTTCTCTCGAGTCAGCTCCATTCTTCAAAAGTGCAGTCACATACCGTCCGTCATCACTCATCACGCCAAGCAGGCTCGCTCGCTCTGGGATTTTCCACGCAAAAGTCCAGTGCCTCTCCTCCAAGACCTGACAATCCAGACCGGTTGACTCCGCGCGAGATGGCGAACAAATCTGACGACGTTTTGCGACGACCGCATTATGGTGCGTTCTGCGAAATCGCCCAGGCTACCTGAAACTTACCGCCGATTCAAGCTAATATGCAGGCTCTCCCTAGTCTACGATTTGCCGAGCAATGTGCTGGACAGCTTAACTCTCAAAGCCGCTTCTGACAATGCGGCCGGATCGGACGACGACGAGGTTGCGCGAAAGCCGACACCAGAAAGTCCCGATGCATCAACAGAGAGTCACGTCGGCTCGCAGTCATGCTCTCTATGCGGACTGTCATTTTCGTCATTCCTAGACCAACGGAGTCATCTCAAGTCTGACTTGCACAGCTTCAATTTGAAGCAAAAACTGCGCAATCAACAACCTGTATCGGAACACGAATTCGAGAAGCTGATAGGGGATCTTGACGAGTCGCTGTCTGGCTCTGACTCGGAAGATTCGGAAGATGACGACGATGACGAAGAGCCAGAGTCTACTTTGACGGCGCTGTTGAAGAAGCAAGCTCGACTGGCCGGCAGGAAGAACGAAGCTACTGGCGCAGATCCTTCCGATGACATGAAAGCGAGTGGTAAAAGTCGAGGGAAGCCCCCGTTGATCTGGTTCAGTTCGCCGATTTTGCCCGAAAACCATTACTTTGGCCTATATCGCGCCATCTTGACTGGGGAGGAGCAGAGAAACGCGGATGTCGTTGATGTTTTGCGGAAGAAGCAGGTTGACCCCATTTCATTGCCCAGACCAGGCAAAGACGGGACCCTGCCGCCCATAGCGTACAAGGGACCGCACATCTTTTTGTGCATGATTGGAGGCGGGCACTTTGCTGCCATGGTGGTTTCTCTGGCTCCCAGAGCGACCAAAGGCTCTACTACGATGAATAGAGAGGCAACAGTCTTGGCTCACAAGACATTTCACCGTTACACAACTCGAAGAAAGCAGGGTGGATCGCAGTCGGCGAACGACAATGCCAAAGGTGCCGCCCATTCCGCCGGTTCGACACTGCGACGATACAACGAACAAGCGCTGGTGGATGATGTGCGGGCGTTGCTTCGTGACTGGAAGGCTTTGCTAGACACTTCACAACTGCTATTCATTCGTGCGACTGGCAAGACGAATCGGAGAACGCTCTTTGGTCCATACGAAGGGCAGGTTCTGACACATAATGACACGCGTCTACGCGGCTTTCCTTTCAGCACTAGACGCGCTACTCAGAAGGAACTCATGCGATCCTTTATTGAGTTGACGCGTCTAAAGGTACGAGAGATTATCCCTGTTGAAGAGGCCAAAAAGGAAGTGCAAATACCGCAAACAGCCGCGAAAGCCTCATCGACTTCAAAACCTGCCAAGCCGAAGCTCTCTGAGGAGGAGGAAACCGCTCTGTTACACACGTCACAGGTCCAGGCTTTCATACGAAGATCTAAACTCCCTGCACTATTGTCCTACCTTGCGAAGAATAACTTGACGGCCGAGTTCATCTTTCAACCTCTGGAACAGAATCACCACGCGCCTCGGCCACTGCATCTAGCTGCTTCACTGAACTCGGCGCCACTTGTATCCGGTCTGTTGTCGAGAGCGGGCGCGGATCCATGCGTTAGGAACGGCGAGGGGAAGATGGCATTCGAGTTGGCCAGCGATCGGGCGACACGCGATGCCTTTCGGGTAGCGCGTTCGGAGCTGGGAGAATCGAAATGGTCATGGGACCTTGCTAAAGTACCATCAGCCATCACCAAGGCAGAAGCTGAAAAAAGGGAGGAGCGCGAACGGACTGCCAATGACAAGAAGGAAGCCGAGCGGAGAAAGGCGGAAGAGGAGAGGCTACGAAGTGAAGGGCCTACGGTCGCGGACAAGAAGTTCAAAGGAAGTGCTCTCGGAGCTTCCATGACCAAGACTGCGCAAGAAGTCCGTGAGGACGAATGGAGAGGTTTGACGCCGGAGATGAGGGTCAAGTTGGAAAGAGAGAGGCGAGCAAGAGCTGCCGAGGAACGTTTGCGGAAGATGAAGGCAAATGCCAATTCTTAGGGAGTTTAGGTGCGAGGTATGGAAGGAAAGCCAATGTCGATGTCGAGAAGACGTTCGGGAGCGTTCCTCTGCGAAATATGGCCAGATTCATGCTTACCGGCCTGAACTCAATTTGACACTTTCATGGCGGACTTTGCATTTTTTGCATGCCATCAAGCCATATTCGGTGTCAAGTATGCCTCGCCGGCTGCTGATGTTTCGCAACCGCAAACGCCGCTATCGACAACCTGGCAAATGGCGCCGAGCAGATGCTTTTTGAAGCTCAGTGACAGCTGTTTATACTGTGCAGTCTCCAGAGGCTGTTTAGTCTGAGGAAGCCGGGCTTTTGAGTCGGCGGCCGGCCGTTCTTGTTCTTTAGGCAGTCAGCGGCTCCGTATGCTCTCTCTGATCAGAGGCTGTTTCACGCTCGACGACTCACCGTTTCCGAAATCCACCTGTGTGGTCCTCTAGCCAAACAGCCGCTGTTCCATCACGGAACTCTGTCTGTTCGGTCTTTGTTCAGTCCCGGCAGAGGCTTGTAGATGAAGGTCACGCCTACTCCTCCGTGAACCGGCGAGTTCTTTTTCATGAACAAAACAGATTCACCCGTCTCGACGAGGTACATTTTGTCCCGAGGCCACAGCCCGCAGGTACATGCATAACAGGGCGGGCTTTGTTCGTAGGTACCTAGTGAATAGACCTGTGTTCTTCTACATACCATAGCAATCCAGACTCTTTTGTCTCTGCATGCAAACCCAAAAATATGTACACATTTCACAGCAAAGGAACTAGACCCGTTGCCAAAGCACACATCTACCCCATCTACATAACTATTCTGCTAAAATAAGCCATCTATCTACCTTAAATCGCGCGCTAGAAACAAAGCATTACACCCACGTCGTCGTACGCAAGTGAAGTGTCGTACAAAATGCAGCCCACGCCACATGTCGCACACGACACACTTGATCAAATCGTCAACAGCTAGTTAAATGACGTGCGTGCCTGGCCATGGCCCGCAAACTCACGCATGCGTGCATCCCACCCAACCTTGACCAAGTCACAGTATGACCAACTCACAGCTTGACCAACGCCCGGCAGGCACCACGGCTGATGAATGGAACAATGACGCATCTCTCTTAATTTTCAACTGCACTACACGGAAAGGTTACGCACCGTTTCTTTTCCTTTCTTTTCTTTTTTTTTTCTTTTTTTTCTTTTTTCTTTCTTTTATTTTTTTTTCTTTTAGTTTCTATTTTTATATACTTATATCCCCCTTTTAGATTTATAAATCATTAACCTACCTTAGATAAAACCTAATAAGTATATCTGATTTCTTATTATATTTATTAAATTTTATACTTTTTTTTGTTATTATAGACTTTTTTCTTTATTATATATTTTTCTTTCTTTTTTTTTTTTAGAGTGTTCTTTCATTTACACAGCATTCAATAGCGACGCCAACCACAATGTCGACAGACACGGTACTCCTCGTGGATGACGATGAGTCTGAGGGGCTATTGGATGCTAGGAGTAACCTCATGCAGAGAGTGGACTGCTTGTTAGGCAGTGCGTTTCTTGTTTAGTCTTTTTTTCTGGTTTTTAGACTGCGTTTTAAAGCCCATTCCATGGAAAATTCTGTAGCTTATTCTGAGTGGTTTTAAAGTAATTCTAAGTGATTATTATAACTCATTCGTACTAGATTTATTATGTGTCTTCTCATACGTCTGTTCATTAGGTATGCTCATCAGACGTTTTCATCCGTCTCTTTCAGCATCCTTTTTGTCCATTAGACTTGGTCACCTCCTTTTCATCATAATCCGTCTTGTCCGTCACTCTTGCTCCCATCCTCACCCCTCATTATTATACTCATCCCCCCCCCCCCCCTTCTAGTCCAACACAGCGACTCGGACCCACGGCCTCTTCAGAATGGCGCGTGCCCTTCGCACCCTTCGGTTGGTCGTGTCCTTCAGGGTAGGAAGGCATCATTGACCGTGGTTGGGAGTGCTAGCGCAGCCTGATTTGGTATGTATGGCACGGCGATTTCAATATTGTTTCTTTGTTTCTTGCTTCCGTTTTTTTTTTTTTTTTTTTTTTCACATTTGAGATGTCTTGTCTAAAGATTTTCATGATTTGTTTATCTTATTTCTGTGACGATTTGGTTGTTTGAGGCGGTATATTCTGAGAAATAGCATATTTGGGGCGACGTGTGAGCACCTCACCTTCCTTTCCTTTGTTTTTAGAGAACTACCTAGGTACCTAGGTAGGTAGATAGCTACTTTAGATTACCCGGTATCACAACAAGGACAAACACGCACGCACGCACGCACGCACAAAATTGATACGGCAGTCTAGGCAGGACCCAAAGCCAACTTTTCGATCCAGCCGAGTATGCTCTGATGGACTTGATCGACTGTGGCGAATGGACGGGGTTTTCTCCCATGCATGCACACGAGCGTTAGTGCGCGCCGGAGCTTTCTAAAGTTTACCGGGAAAAAAGGTAAAACATTTAATGTGTTTTCTCTTGATCTTTTGTTTTGAAATCCCAAATTGAGCACCCGTCGGCGAAAAAAAAAATAAAAAAGGAGAAGGAGACAAGTGAGACACCTAGCTTGTCGGTTTATTTATATCGTGCCTCTCCGTGTCGTGCATTCATTCTCGGGAGGATCATTGTTCCCTGTCTATATCACAGCACGTATAACGTGTTCCAAACATGGATACATGGCGATGCGGGGACCTCGGGGCCGGGATTCAGGTATATGGGGTGGGTACATGGGGTGGGTCAGCAGCGGGGACTTTTGATTGGGCCATGTGCGTGGTCGTGTGCCCGGGCCTTGCAGGCACATGCACGATCCCGGTCCACCTTATTTCAATGTGTGCAGCATGCAGGCACGATGCATGATTACTGCAGCGGTGCAGTCTGTAGGCAGGTACCTCTCTAGTAGGTACATTTAGGTGGGCTCCATGTGCACATCCAGCATCACACATAGGTCACCAGTACTTGGACATCTAGTTCTCTTCTGCTAACTGGAGTCAGTGACTGCACGGTGATACACTAGTCTCGGTGGCGAAGCCGGCGCCAAGTTGGGCAAACACGGCCGGCGTTGGGGCGTCGGCGTCGCGAGTCGTGAGTCGTGACGGCGGCGATGGAGCTGGAACTATCTGCACATGGTCTGCACATGATCCAACACTGTTTGGTGGGCTCAGGGGCTCGTGGTGAAGCGTAGTAGCGTCCATCGTGCTGGCGACGGACATCCTGCCTCCATCGTTGATTCATCCGTCGTCGATTCATCTGTCGTCTTAGCCTTGGTTTCCTTGCTTTTGCGTGCAAACCAAGAGTTCTGCGCGGACTGCCTTCAACAAGAAACAAAGAAAGGAAAAGAAAGAGAAAGGAATAAGAAAGAAAAACGGTATTCTAGTGCCGTTGGAGTGCACACTGCAGACGGCAACAGCATCACGTACCGTTCCAGTCCAGTCTACACATCATCGTGACAGCTCTAGACGCGGACTTCCTTCCCATGTTGAAGCGGGCGCCGTGACAAACTTCATGCCGCCGAAAACTCAAACAGCGCCAGTCTTGACGGATTCGTTTCCCTCTAGTTGGCGGATCCTGCCTTCCGAGCCTGAAACTGCCAGCCTCTCAAAAACGTCGCGGTCATGTTTGGGAAGAAAACAAAAATAACCGTCCATGGCGGAACTGTACCGTACTATTGATTTGAAGCCGAATGAGGAAGCAGTCGTAGACGAGGTAAAAGTACAAGACTGTGTATTTCATGAAGCCATCCATACTTAGTACCCTATGTGTCTATTCTCGGCTCTACTTGCCTTGTTCAGCATCTGCGGCTGGGAAAGTGGTCCTGGCGAGGAATAAACACGTAAATATGGCCACATTATGCAAAGGGCCGTATTGCTTACTACTAGAAACCTAATACTTGAGGTAGCTCCTCACATAAAGTACCTAGTACGTTACAATCGTCGTAGAACAGGCAAACAAGCAGGGCAGAACCACGACAAAAACCGTAAACAAAGCAGCGACAATGCTAGTGTTCCAATTGGCGAATAGCTCATGTTTTACCGCAGTCCCATGGCCCACAGCAAATTCAAAATTGGTGTCGCACCTGGGGACGTATTTGTGTTTTTGTCACGACTCTGTGCTTGACGCACGGCCACGACCATGACCACCGTTCGAAGCACCAACGCCGCCGCCGTGCTGCACATGGCTACTTAGCCGGGGTAAAAGGGCGCCAGGGATCCACAGCGGCGTCTAATGGCCGTATTTCGTCTGCTGGAAATCGAGATGAGATTGGTAGTCACTGGGCATGTACAGTACACAACATGTGTACACTTTGGATGTATGAAAATCAAAAATCTACAGAAGGCTGCGTGCCGTAGATTCCATTCCGCCCACCAAGCGACGCGGAACGGGAAAAGTCCAAAATGAGCAAAACATAAAGTATACAAAAAAAGAAAAAAAAAACAAAGAAACAAAAGGAACAAAAAGGTCTCGTCTTGCGGGACGGCCTAGCGGCCTCGATGGGCTCAGCCACCTAAGCTCGAGGCTTGGCGGCAGGAGCAGCCATTGGCTCCTTCCATGCGTTGCCGCTGTAGGACCCGGAACCTACCAGATCAGACCCCAAGACTCGGTCGGTGGAAGGTAGCAAGCAGGTCTGGTACTGTCCGATAGCTGCAGGTCGCAACTTCCACTCTTGTCAATGTCTCAGAGCGACATTAGTGGCTCCATTATTCATCCAATTAACCAATCCATCCACGAGCTATTCATCCCGCGGCTCTAGAGAAGCCAGAAAAAAGAAAAGCAATCCATCTTTGACTGACTCTACGGCTCTCTGCTCGACGCCGGCGAGACCCCACGTTTCTACAGCCAGAAACAGACCCGTTTCGGACACTTATCGATACCGCCGAACGTGGACGACAGACGACGGACGACGGACGGACGATGGTACTTCTCGATGCATCTGTTCCTGACAGGCGCCACTTTGGCGGCCAACGGTCCAACCATTCCCAAATCCCAATGCTCGGACGTTCATCGCTCGTCCTCGCCACGCCCCCCGGTTTCATAGCTGACTCTTGTAGCCCTGCTCCTCAGCTCAGACCGCCTTGCCGCTCTGCTAATCGAGTCTGGTACGCCGCTGCGTCTGCCCATGCACCCGCGGCCGACATGGATGCTGGGCCTGGACACGGCGTGGGTCGCGGGCTTCCCATGCTGCCCGATCTTTGACCTCACCATCGTTTCCTCCAACCGCCGCGCAACGCTGCTCGGCCACGCGCCATTGTGCTCGCCTGCGACTTTGTCATCTGTCATGGTGCCCATGGAGTCGCCGCTGCCTACGCTTTCCACCGCTGCAGGCTTCAGGACGCCCCGTCGACTAGCCCATTCGCACGCATCTCTGACATGGGTTCCCGCGAGGGTCTGTTCCATCATGTCTGCTCGCCGTCGCCTTGATGCGAATGAGATGGCCCCGGAAATTGCGCCCCCCTAATGGTCTGGAGTCCGAGTGTACGTACATGCTGTATGTATGTTACCGCGTCGGAGAGTTGTGCCTGCTGTGTGTCTCATGCGCTGTTGATGCGACGTATATAGCTGCCACACTCTCCCGCCATGGATTGTTTGATTTGGCCTCATCCTGCATCTTCTTCCTTCTGCATCAATCTCCTGTTTTGTTCTCTCTTTCCTGTTTTGGAAATTTTCCGTCTTTCATTCTCTACACCATTACCGTCAAAGTCATTCGTTTTCTTTGACTAGGTATCACAACTGGATTTTGATATCGGTTCCAATTCACATTCACATATACACACTCTCTCGCTATATACAGTCTTTGTCTATTGCTACCAACCATGAAGCAAAACGCTCTATCCCTTGCGGTCGCCGCTGCTGGCGCCCAGCAGGTCGCTGCTACTTTCGGCAACCTTGGTCTTGGTGGCAACCTTGATATGGGTGCCCACCTTGGCATTGGCGCTGGCGCTGGCGCTGGCGCCGGTGGCGGCCTCGACATCAGCAAGCACATTGGCATCGGTGCAGGAGCTGGAGCTGGAGCTGGAGCTGGCGCCGGTGGCGGCCTCGACATCAGCAAGCACATTGGCATCGGTGCTGGAGCTGGAGCTGGAGCTGGAATTGGAGCTGGAATTGGACTTGGTGGATCTTTCAATTTCGATTTGGGTTTCTCTGATGCCAAGTCGTACTCTTGCCCCGGCAACATCGTCAACCAGTGTACACCGGAGCAGGAGAAGGGCTGGGACTTTTCTGATCTTGGCATTGGATCCTTCAACTCGTATCTTGGCTTCGACTTTGGTGGCGGCTGGACTTGCGAGGAGAACAAGTACAAGCGCGGCTCGCTTCGAGGCCGAACGTTTGGTCTCCTCTCAAAGGTCATCTCCGGTATTTGCAATGTGGGCGCCGATGCCGGTCTTCATATCGGAGTTGGTGCCAATGCTGGTGTTGATGCCTTCTCTATCGGCAGTTTGGACATTGCTGTTGAATTTGATACTCGTCTGGAGTTTCACTACGACATGGCAGACGGCAGTGTTTGCAAGCAGTTTGCTGACTGCAAGAAGTCTGGCTCTACAATCGTGAACAACCAGTGCGGTGGTGCCAAGAAGGTCCGCATCATCTACCCCAAGCAGTCTACGAATATGAAGAAGACGTGCAAGATTACTTGCTCCAAGATCCACTGGCACTGTGGCAAGCACTCGTCCAATACTCCTCCTCCTCCAATGTCTATTCCTGGCACACTTACTCAGCCTGATCAAGAGACGACTCCCAGCATCCCCGGAGCCACTTCCACCTACTCTCAGCCCGGCCAGCAGACCACTCCTGATGTCCCCGGTGCTACCACCACCGACTCTCAGCCGGGCCAGCAGACCACTCCTAATGTTCCCGGAGCCACTTCGACCTACTCTCAGCCGGGCCAGCAGACTACTCCCGATGTCCCCGGAGCCACTTCCACCTACTCTCAGCCCGGCCAGCAGACCACTCCCGATGTCCCCGGAGCCACTTCCACCTACTCGCAGCCCGGCCAGCAGACCACTCCCAATGTCCCTAGTGCTACCAGCACCTCCTCTCAGCCCGGCCAGCAGACTACTCCCAGCGTTCCTGGAGTCAGCACCAACAGCATGCCTGGTCAAGATATGACTCCTGGTGTTCCCACATCTGCTACCGCCACCAGCAGCTACAATGCCGTGTGCCCTGGCTCTGGATCCTGCCCCGGCACTGCGACTGGAAGTAACGCCCTCCCTACTGGCGACAAGCCTCAGCCAACTTCCCAGACACCTGGCAGCCCCCCTCAGGGTCCTCCTCAAGGTCCTCCTCAGGGTCCTTCTCAGGCTCCTCCTTGCCCTGCTGTTGTCCCCAGATGTCTCAACACCTTCCTGGACCTCAAGTCCAAGTGCAAGAACAACAAGGACGCTGGCTGCTACTGCCCCAACCAGGATTTTGTCAAGATCATCTTCAACTGCATCTACGCTCACGGTGAGAACGACAACATCATCTCCGAGGCCATCTCCTTCTTCCAGGGCATGTGCGGACCCTATATCCCCCAGAACCCTGCCATCGCTACTGGCTGCCAGCCCATCATTGAGGTCATTACTGTCACTGGCACTCCTCGCATCAGCAATGTTCCTTACACCGCCGTCAACTACCCCGGTCCCAGTTCTGGACCTCCTGCTCAGGTGACTGTCCCTATCATTGCCATGCCTACTGCTCCTGGTCCTGCCCCTGTTGGAGCTCAGCCTACTGGACCTGCTCAGCCCACTGCTCCTGGTGCTGGCCAGCCTTATAACCCTGGCCCCGGTGCTGGTCAGCCTTACAACCCTGGCACTGGTGCTGGTCAGCCTTCTGCTCCTGGTGCTGTCGAGCCTTCTGCTCCTGCTCCCGCTCCCGCTCCCGCTCCCGCTCCCTATGCGCCTGGTGGTGAGCCTGTCGGGCCCCCTCCCATGGTCGGCACCGGCGGCAGCACACCCATCCCCACAGGCACTGTTCCTGTGACGGCTGGTGCTGCACGTGTCGGCGCTGGAATGGCGATTGCTGCCATTGCTTTCTTTGCAGCTTTGTAAGCTGGTCACGCATGGCGCTCATGAAACGGTAGAGGATGAATAATGCTTTGTTTTTTGCTTCATCATTTTGTTCAAGCTCTTGTCACTCTTTTATACCTGGATCAAGTACACATTTGAAAAAGAATTGTTTTGATATATTTTTTTTGGCATTAATGTTTTCTTTGTAACAGCATCGACAGTACAGGAAGGATGAAGGATTGTTAATGAAAAGGAAGAGTAATATATTATATTTCACTTCAATTAGTGGTTCAGGGAAAGAATGATTTGTGACTAGTGGTGATATGTTTGCGCTGCGGTCAAGGTATAATTGTAGTGAGCAACCCACGTTATGCGGTGTTGACGCCAAAGATATTTTGTTTGCTTACAACACTGTTGCGTGATGAGAAGTCACTTTTTCAAGCTTTCTTTTTCTTCTATTCTTCCATTCTTCTTTTTTCTTCTCTTCTCTATTACTATTCTATTCTTCTTTTTATATTCTTCTTTTTTTCTTTAATTTCTTACTTTTTTCCTTTCAATTTCTTTCTATTCATACATCTCCGCGTCCCCCTTCGTCACAAAACTACTTATCCTCCCAGCGACCCCCTCCCTAATGAGGCTTGAAACCGCGCCGACGCTCACATGGACTGAAAGTTGAGCTCGCCCTGGTATCAAGTAGCGACTAGTCCGAGGCTGAAACGGACCGAGCCCGCGACAGAGTCAGCAACAGAGATGCGCGGTCCGGGAGAGAGCGAAGAGTCATTGATGGTGGGCAGTTGGAGTCAGTGGTCCTTGATATTAGATTAAGGAAAATATATATTTAGACCTGGACGCAGAAAAGACGTGGTGAGACATGTAGTCGTAACAATGCTGTGACGATTATGGGTATGGACTTTGTGGTTTTGGATACGCAGACACGTGAATAGCCTGAAAAGAAGAAAACAACACTACTCTGGATGGATAATTCAGTTTATTGATTCCATCTGGTTATGGCTTTTCTTGAAGTACCTTTCATGGAGTGCTAGAGGGTGTTTTTGTTTGGAGTGTGGGGTTGAAGAGCGTGGGCCGAGGGCTTTCTTTTCGGTGTAGGCTCTTTTTTTTTTTTTTTCCCTGACG